>CM076570.1:1012345611-1012535473 GCA_034641835.2 Pinus albicaulis
GAGTCTTCTTCTGCTCTAGAGTCTGATTCATCCTCTTTTAGCTCAAAATCTATCTTTTCGGGTTCCTTTGGTAGGAATTCATGTTTAAAAAAATCTTTCACCTCTCTACACACCACATCTCGGTTGTACAGAACCTTCCTTGTTTCCGAGTTCCAAAGCCTGTAACCCTTTAAGCCATCCTTATACCCAATAAAGATGCACCTTTCAGATTAATTATACAACTTGGTCCTTCTCTCCTTTAGAACATGTACATATGCATCACATCCAAATACCCTCAGATGTGAAAGAGAGGGTTTCTTACCAGTCCCTACCTCATGTGGAGTCTTATCCTCTAACGCTAATGAAGGTGATCTATTAATCAAGTAAGATGCAGTCTACACTGCCTCTACCCATAATTCTTGTCCTAATCCAATACCATTGAGCATGCTTCTTGCCTTTTCCATCAGCGTTCTATTCATTCTTTCTGCAACTCTATTTTTATTAGGTGTGTATGGAGTAGCCTTTTATTGTGCTATACCACACTTCTTATAGAACTCTTAAAATTCGTTCTTGCAGAACTCCCCACCATTGTCTGTCCTCGGCACATTTATCTTCTTCTCTGTCTCATTTTCCACCAAAGCCTTAAATTATTTAAATTTGTCAAACAATTCATATTTCTTCCTCAACAAATATATCCATTTATTCCTTAAGAAGTCATCTATGAATGAAACATAGTACACAAACTTACCTAGTGATGGAACAGTTACAGGTCCAAACACATCATTATGCACAAGCTCTAATATCTTGTTCGCCCTCTTAGAACCAAAAGAAAAACTCGCTCGATTCTACTTCTCATATACAAAATGTTCACAGAAATCAAAATCTAGAGAGCTATTAGACATACCTTCTACCATATGATTTCCATTTAGTATCTGAAGGCCCTTCTCTCCAATATGTCCAAGCCTTTGATGCCATGGCATGGTATTTTCTCCAAAGACCACTAGGATTTCCGCTCCACTTTCTGGAACCACAAAACTGTTGCACCCATCAATAATAGTGCTACCCTGAAGCCTATATAGAGTTCGAATCTGAACTCCCCGCATTAATACCAGTGCTCCTTGAACCATCTTACATGTATATTTCTTGAACACTGTTTTCACACCTGTATCATCCATCTTGCTTACAGAAATCAGATTTCTAGACTATGCAGGAATGTGTAGAACACCAGGAAGTGTTCTAATCCTTCCACCTTGCAGCTTCAGCTGGAATTTTTCACGTCCAATGATTCTTTCCTTCCTATCATCACCTAAGAAGACATCACCGCCATCATATTTCTCATACTTCCATAACCACTCCCTATGAGGACTGAAGTGAAAGGATTCACCTGAGTCAATCAACCATGACTCATGATCTACATGTGTATTTGAAGAAGAAGGCAAATACACATCCCCACCTTCATCTGAGCTAGTTTTTGCCTCTATAGAAGGATCATCATCAGATCCCTTTCCTTTCTCAGGAGCTTTAGATTTTCAGTACTTTTTGTAGTGTGCTTCCTTTATGCATTTCCACCACACCTTTACAAACTTTCCATAAGATTTAGATCTTCCTCTAGATTTAGATCTCCCACTTAGAACCTTATTCTTGTTTCTATTCTTGGACCTTCCTCATACAAATAAGGCATCTCCATTTTGACCCTCCATATTTCTCTGTCTCATTTCCTCTGATAGCAAGGGTGAGACAATGTCATCAAAATTCAAGGTATTCATATTGCTACCTATTGCAATAACCAGACTGTCCCATGAGTCTACTAGAGAACACAATAAATTAATGCACTTATCTTCATCTGATATTTTAATACTACAGATTAAAATTGACTTACCACAGTATTGAAGGCATTTATATGCTTTGTCACCGAGTCTCCATCCTTCATCCTCAGGTTATACAGCTTTTTCTGCTAGAAAAATTTATTCACCAGAGACTTAGATTGGTACAAAGTCCTTAGCTTGTCCCACAAGGTCTTCATCGTAGCTTCCCTAGATACATTCAACAATATTGAATCTGAGACACACAACCATATTGTGATCTTTTCCTTCCGATCCAGCTTCTTCCAGTCTTCAGCTAACATTTCCGTTGGTTTAGTACCCAGATCTACTGTGATCCATTGATATTTAACCACCAACAGATCACCCATATTGAGCTTCCACAAGTCAAAACTCTGACCACTAAATTTATCGATCTCTATCTTCCTGTCACTTGTCATCTTCATTCACCACAATAATCGATCCTACAGATCTCGCACTGAATAGGGTCTACCTTAGGCCCGAGAAAAAAACCCGTTAGTAGCAAAGGCGTCCCCTTGAAGCCAAAAATGCTCTGATACCAAATATAGGTTTTAAACTTGTATCGAAATTATCTGTAAATGAATCTTACATACAGAAAATAAACAATAGAGATAGCATAAAACATAAAACAGATGTACACATAGATTTTCCCTTGGATCCCAAATTGGGACGACCAGCTTGATTTTTCATTATATTCCTTTTAGTGTTACAACACACATATATACATGCCAAAGCATACATAAACCCCAATCCATTAACCCTGGATTAGAATATAACCGTATTTCCCTTGATTGGATCTACAAAATACCAGGGGCTGAAAACCATCATGCCCTAAAACCATGTGAAAACCCATGCACAAAACCATGGGCAGGTCTACCCACTAGAAAATAAGGACCAAATTTTTTTTCCAGGGGTGCTACCTCAGACCCCGACAGGGTGGGCTGTCGGCCCCCCTTTGACCCCCCTGCTACACCAGGCACAACGTATAGGGTGTACTATATCTCCCCTGCACGTGACTAGTCATGGAAAGAATATAACACATATATCAGCAGTACGTCCAACATCCCCAGCCATTGGTGGGTTCTGTTGTGTCTAATCCTTAGTTTGGTTCTTATACCAAAGATGGTCAGAATCTCCATCTGGGTCAATCTGGTCCTTTCCCTCATCATTCTGGTACTTAGTACCATCCATTTCCACAAAGTCAATACAAAAAATCTCATCTAGGACCTTAGGCTTGACCCTAAATTCACCAATGACCATAGGCTCAACCTTATGTTCAGAAGGGACCTCAAACTAGACCCTATGTTCAACAGGGACCATAGGTTGGACCCTACATATATTAGGGACCCCAAACTTGACCGTAGGGGTCTTATCTGCAATCCTAGCCAGGTCCCTACCAACATTATTTGCAACAAGGTCCTTACAAGCCATGGGGGAAATATGCATATCCAGGTCAGAATCCACCCTATTTGGGGTATAATCATTATCAATTAGGGTGAAACCCCCAACCTTTCTAACCTCATCAGCCACCTTTATTGTTCTTGGCTACATTGGAATTTTTAGATGTGTCAAAGCTCACAAATGACCCCATCCAACATCAGTTGCATTGGCTGCGAATTCCAACCAAGATTCCAAGATATTGTCCCAATTTCAAAGGAAAATTTGGGGGAAAATCACAAACCCATGTGATGACATATCTCTTGTGGTGTTCATATAATTCTTGGATTAACAATTCTATTCATCTTCGGCTTTTCCAATGGATTTTTATCAGTGCCGTAGCCAAATGGTACATTAAGCTCCCTCGAGGGATTTTCTTCGATTTCAATTCCTTGGCCATGGCCTTCCTCACTCACTTCCAACTGCATATCAAATATGAAACTAACACCCATTTTCTCACCTCGGTGAAGAAATTAATTACTACGAACATCTAGGATCACATCGATGAAATGCGACATCATCGTCGCCTGCTCAAATATGAGATCTTTGATAAGTTGTTGACCAAATGGTTTACAAAATCATTCGTTCTGAAGATTAAAAAATATCTTGCAATGGATGGGTGTGTTATGGAAGATTAGGTCATTTCTAGAGCTCAATACCTTGATTTGGTTTAGTCCCAGAGTAGGACTCTATATGAGTTATTACCTAATGTGTTGCACCCTTCGACTAATCCTGTATCATCTCAGTATCCTGTTACACCTTCGTTGGATGGTGTTATTAGGACAATGGCTCATGTTGATATTAGTGCACTTAAGACTTCTTCAAAGTCTAAATCCACTACTACCACTGTGCCCCCTACTCCTTCCCATAACCATAATAATCATCGTAAAACCTCAAAGGTAAATGTTATTCATTCTACTGCAACAAATAAATCCTTGAAGGATAAGAAAAAGGGTAAAGGAAAGTCTAAATCTGAAAACACTAAAAATTATTAAAATAATTCATCTTCTAGTGATTCTTCAACATGTAATCCCAAATATCGTTGTCTGATATGGGATGACGATCATTACATCAAGGATTTTCCTTGGCATACTAAAGTTGCTTTTCTTCTAAAGGGCGCACCCAGGACCCCAGTTTTTTTGAAAGGACCATTCCCATCCCAACAGATGCAAGTGCTAAATTGAGCTCAATCATTTGGAAGCTCTCATGTGTTCATGGATGGAACGTAATCTGTTGCGATCACCACGAGAATTAAATATTATCCCAATCCATCCAAGGCTTTTGTGGCACCAATATTTATATATCACCCTTCATATTCCATGCCTCCTACCTCTGGTCCTCTCCAAATTGAGAACCTGAGAAGTGACTCCATCATCTGACCACCCTGAAATGTGTTCTTCAGAAATCATCTTACAATCTAGATGCGTGAGAAAAAAAATGCTACAATATTTTAGAAGATTTGGCTCAAGCACCTTTGGTGATGTCTAATTTGGAGGTCCTTTAGTCGTGCACGTCACAACAGAAGGAAATACATTCAACTGTTGGAGGGATTGAGCCTTCAGATTCTAGTATGATTAGTTTCAATCCCGAGAATTTCATTCCTCGCCTCCCATCTCAGGTAGATTTTTTTATTCAAGTTACCATTACGGGGAAGATTATTTATCAATCTATCATTGATGATGGAGTTTCAACCTCCATCATGTCTGTCGCATGCTCAAAAGCCATCTTCTCTCTCCCATTGATTCAGTCCCAAAATACCTTGGAAGATTTTGATGGTACAGGTTCTCGATCATATGATATACTCAAGGAATTTCCTATCCTGTTTGAGGGGAACACGGTAACCATGGAAGTTGAATTGGTAGACACCAAATTGAACTATAATCTCCTTCTCGGACATGGTTGGACAAACACTATGTTTTGTGTGGTATCCACCCTCTTTCGCGTGCTCTATTTCCCTCAGTAATGGAATATAGTTATCGTCAATCAGTTGGATTTATTCACCTATGAATCTTTAGTAGGAAACATTCCGTATGTTGGGAAGACTGCTACTCCTTATGAGAACATTGGGTCAGGTTTGCTCAAAGAGTTGTCTGTTACAAGATTTTTTCTACTTCTACCTCAAAATGTCTCCTGCTTCAATAGGATTTCATTTGGGCATGGTCGATGGATTGTTCCCAATCCCAATGAGCTTGAGAGTTTTTGTGAAGTTATGCCTCTAATTAGCATTGAAGAGAAAATGTATCAAGATATTCTCATGGCTTTTTAGGCTACATCTGAAGCCAATATTAATTTGGTTACTTCTCTAGAAATTTATGCATAGTCTCCCTAGTTTGGTTCTTGTGACTCTAATGATCCCTTTAATGAGACTTTCCCCACTGACGAGAGTATCGTGGAGGTAATTTCTCTAGAAGAAACTCCATGGGATGATTGACATCATCATTCCTCGTTTCTCCCAATCCCATCAAACATCTCTGCCTATTTAGGATCCAATGCTTTTCAAGTATCGAATGGCCCACTTTAGAATCCATCTTTGATTCATGAAGTGATGTCCGAAGGGAAAATGGGAAATGTCGCTATGAAAATTCTGATTGACATCTCTCTAAAACTAGGGATGGTCGAGAATGTGCACCAAATACCAAATATCTATATTCGAAGCCCGTTCGCCAATAGCTTCATCCTGTGCACCCGAGAAAGGCTACTGCTATAAAGGGTGAAGTTGAAAAACTTCTTAAAGCTAGTTTTATTTACCCCATACTATTAACAAATGAGGTCTCGAATATTGTTCCTTCTAATAAGAAGCAAGGGACCATTCAGGTTTGTGTTGATTACCATGAAATCATGCAAGCTTGTCCAAAGGAAAATTATCCCACTCCTTTTATTGACCATATCACTGATGAATGTGCCAGGAGTGAGATATTTTCCTTCATGGATCGTTTCTTTGGGTATAACTAGATTGACATTGCTCCATTTGATCAACAGAAAACTTCTTTTATCTTTCCATGGGGCAATTTATCCTATAATAAGCTCCCATTTGGCCTGATGAATACTAGAGAAACCTCCCAAAAAGAAATTTGTTATGCATTTCATGAAATCAAGCACATAGTTCAACCATATCTCGATGACCTTTCTGCTCATTCTGGGAAACATTGAGATCACTGAAAACACCTTAGAGTTATCTTCCTTTCCTTTCGACACTACAATATTAGGTTGAATCCTCATAAGTGTGGCTCCAGTATTGAATGTGGTTGGCTCCTTGGTTTAATGGTGTCTAAATAAGGCATCCGCATCGATCCTCTAAAATTCAAGGGAATCGCCAATTTTCCTCCTCCCTCTAATGTTCATCAACTGCAAAGTTTGTAGGGGAAAACTAGTTTCCTTAGTTATTTCATACTAAATAATGCTGAGCTTGCAAAAGGATTTACACACCTATTGAAAAAGGGAATCCCGTTCCTATGGGATGGAATTTCTCACAGCTCTTTCGATGCATTAAAGCGAGCCCTCATTACTCCTTCACTACAACATCCTCCCAATTATCACCGTGATTAATTTCTTGTATTTGGTTGCTTCTTATAGTACTATTGGCATGGTGCTGGTTTACGATGATAACGGTGGTTAGGAAAATGTAGTGTTCTACTTGAGTCATAATATCTTTGATACGGAGACCTGTTATACTCACGTAGAGAAACTAGCATTGGCTGTTGTCGATGTCATTCAACATTTACATCACTACATTCTCTTATGCAAAATATTGGTGATTTCTGATTGCAACCCCATTGCATACATTCTCATAGGTCAGTTACTTGAGCGAAAGTACTCAAAATGGATCATTACCTTCAATAGTTTAACTTAGAATTCAGTGCCGCTAAGTCAAAGAAATCCTTGGTGTTTGCTGATTTGATCTGTGATTTTCCCACAATGGATGGTCCCACCCTTCTAGATGAGTCCATCCCCGATGAGACTCTCTTTCTCATTAGTAATCTTGATCCATGGTATGGAGACCTAATTTTATATCTCCATACCCATACTTTGACCAAATTTATCTCACTCTAAGTGAAGACAGATTCACTACCAATCCAAACCTTATCGTATCGTTGCAGACACCGTCTACCGCTTTTGTATTGACTCTTACTTCCAACATTTTTTGACTCTCAAGGAAGTTGAGAAAGCTCTTTATGACTCCCACTCTACGGCTAGTGGTGGTCACATGTGTAGATACGCTACTGCTCAAAATTTCCTTCATGTAGGTTATTTCTGGCCTTCTATTTGTAAAGATTGCATCATCACAATATAAAAATGCCATGATTTCTAGATTTACTCTCGAAAAGAGTCTGCCCCACCCTCACCCTTGCACCTAGTTGTGACCTTTAGACCTTTCACGAAATGGGTCATTTCATTTATGACCTGTAACCCTCACTCGGCTGAGGGCTATGTCTATAACATTTTTTCCATTGACTATTTCACTAAATGTGTAGAGGCGATGCCTACATAAAATAATGAAGGTCTTATTACAGCACAATTCTTATTCAATCATGTCACAGCTCAATTTGGTGTCGCAAAATTGATTTTCACTGATCATGGAACTCATTTTCATAATCATATGATGACAATTCTCTCTTCTCATTTGTGGTTACGTCACGATAACTCCACCACTTGCTATCCATTGGCTAATGGCCACGTTAAGGATTTCAACAAATTCTTGGTAACTATGCTTCAACGCAACATTGGGAAACACAAAATAAATTTGGATCTCATGATTTTCTTATATTTGTGGGCATACCAAACCTCTGCGAGGACTACCCCTAGATTCACACCATTCAAATTGGTGTACGACCTAGAGGCCACACTCTCGATCGAATGTGAGATTCCTTCCCTAAAGCTTGTTATCAAACTACTTCCTGGTACTTTTATGGAAGAGGAACAACTGTCATACTTCCAGTGTCTCGATGAGATGTGAAGGCTTGTTGATTTCATTTTTGAAGTGTAGAAATTAAGAGTTAAGGTTCAATATGACAAATCTATCACCCCCTGCATTTTATCTGAAGGTGACTTGGTCATGCTTTATGACCAAGCCCATGATAGGTTGGGAGTAGGAAAATGCGAGCCAATGTGGCATAGGCCCTATATGATTCAACATGTTTTGGAGCATGGAGCCTATGAGCTAGCTGATTATGAATGAAATCCTTTGGCTCAACCCTGAAACAGGGTCTATTTGAAAAAGTATTACGCTTAATCATAAGTATGATAGTGTGTACATTAGTGTTTTATTAATTAATGTTATTTGAGTTTATTTTTGGTGTGATGGTTTTCCTTGTAGACATGTTTCCTCTACTCACCTTCTGTTCCACTTGGTTTGTAGATTTCTTCGAATCATTACATTGGTTTTTCTCATGGCACTTGTCGTAGCACACATAACTTGTATTCCATAGCATGAGCAGTCTTTTATCTTCATGGCAAGTTGATTAATTTACAAGGTATTTTTTTGGGTCATACAATGAACAATATTGTCGAGTATAGCACAGTGATCGAACTAGTATCAAATGCCATTGATCTCAGGATTCTAGATTTGGTTGTTAAGTTAGACTCACAACTTGTTGTGCTACAATTTAATGGGAATTATTCTGTGTGCAATCCTCAAATTTTGCGCATATTTGCATGTTAGATTATTGGAAATACATTTTTATTTTATCACATGTCAACATATCTCAAGATGTTTAAATACATTAATGGATTCATCAAAAAATTGTGTGTTAGATAAAAAATTGTGCAATATGTAAATCAAGACATCATTATGATATACAAGTATCCATAGAAATATGCATATATATATATATATATATATATATATATATATATATATATATATATATATATATATATATATATATATATATATATAGATATATCATTCTATAAGTGTGTTACATCCAAAAGCTCAAAAAATATGTGTTTTGTTACAAAAATGACTCTTCGAGCCTACATCACTAAAAAATGTATAAATAGGGTTTTTATATGCCCATATGGTGCTCATAGTAGCAGGTGAATGCTAAAATTACTCAGTAGTGTAATAGACACAGTCTTCTTAAAACTCTAACAATATGGTTTTGAAAGTGTAGTGGAATCTCATCGAATGCAGCATAATATGGAATGCCTCTTGTGAGGCCATTTTCGCTAAAGCTCAAATAGTGTGTATGCTCCCTCCTCATAAGGAGCATACTCTGCTGGAAAGGCTACCTTCTGTATAATAGGTGACATGCCTGGAGGTTGTCTGCTCAACTTAGTGTTCCTAAATTGATGTCATAAATTGTCAACCAGGGCTAGTAAACTGTTGAAGTGAAGTGCAGTATATGTGCATAGGTATCTATTTCCTAATTCGTTGTGTTTATTGTTTTTCTAGTGTTTTTGGTTTTGTGTTTTTATGCTAAGAGGAAAAGAACTAACTGTTGGTAAAGAGAAGTTGTTGGTCACACTAAAACAGAGAAAAGTCTATTCTAAACTATATATGGCACTTAAGAACAGAAAATGCAAAACTTGACAAGAAAAATAACCCATAACATAAAATCAATCCAATTCATTCATTATAAGTATATTGGAACAACTTGAGAAAAGGATAAGTTTAATGCAATGAGGTTATTCTAAGTAAACAACAACTTACAATATCATAAAGAAAATCTCATTCATGGTTAGAAATTTGTTGGAACACATTTGAAAATATTATCTGTAGCATAGTAAGGAACCCTACTCTAAATTAACTTAAGACACTAAAATAAATCCATTCTACAACTCAAAATGTCACTATTAAGCCTCATTCAAGGGTTAGAAATCTTTTGGAATAGTTTTGGAAAGAGGCAGCTTGTAAAATTATGAGAAATTGCAGAACAGTCAAGACTTCAAAATTACATTACCAATTCTTGTTCCTATGATAATAATGTATTAATAGAGATTAAGAGCAAGATAATTTTGTAAATAATGAATGCCTTTAAGTCTAATTTAACAGAACTAGAGTACAACTAGCTAATAAAACTTGAAATACAATGAATAGAACTGAACTAGAATACAAACAATTAACTTGAAATACAGTGAACAGAACTGAACTAGAATGAAATTAACCTCCGGAGTATTACAATTGAAATAAAATGAAACTAATCTCTGAAATAATATAGATCTATCTCATTCAGTGTTAGTGATATTTTGGAACAATTCGTAAGAACAAGACTAGCTGTAACATTCAATGTAAGTGAGCATAAAACATAAAGTTCAGAAAACTACTTAAATTAGGAATGAAACAGATCTAAAGTTACTTATCTAAAAATATGCACAGAGCTTCTCAGGTAGTAGGGGCCCTCTACCACCGGATTAGCACACAAATCTACTCAATATTTCTTCAGATCTTGTATTAAAGTTGTTCTTCTTTCATTAAAGGAAAACGCTTCAAAAATAGAGTATTACGGTCTTAGACAACTTAAGAATAAAACATCAATCTAGCTAACTATCTCTCGGTTTCCTGAGTTATTCTTATAAGAGAAATACATAACTGCCCTGGAGAAGAAATAGGGATAAGTGTATTTTTCGATCAAAATCGAATTAGAACTCTTGTGGAGGCCTCATACTTTGCTGAAGACATCTGTAGAGTCCTTGTCCTGGTAGGAATTTGCTTCTTAGTTTTGGTTTCCTCCACATGCATAACCACCTGTAGATTCTGCTCAAACTTTGTAGAGGGAAAGAAATGATGTAGGAGTGTTGTGGAACTCAACCATATGCATTTTTCCTTTAAGTGACACTTGTAACCTATGTGAACATGAAGATAGCTATGGAATAGGCGACTAGCTACAGAATGGCTGCATTCTGTAGCTGAGTCTAGTCAAAAATTACTACAATAACAAAACCACGAAAATATAGCAAGTCAGTCATTGTATACATTCCTAAAGTGACTTTAATTAATCATATTGATCTTTTAAGCCTATAATTGATAAGGGACAAAGGAAATGAAGTGAAATTTGGTGAAAGGAAAGGACATATTTGGGGCTCAACAGAGGTCTCTAAGGACCCATACATGTAAATAAATCATAAATTTATGTTTCATAGTACATAACAAAAAAAAATTAAAAGTAAAAAATGTTAAAAATTAATTTTTACCTGGATCAGTCCACTGTGTGCTAGGTGGGATCGGAAGATCCAGATCTCCTCTAAATTCAATGTTGGCATATGCATAGTCCTCAAATATAATAAGTTCACGTTGAAGCCACCTGAAAAAGGCTATTGGTATATGCATTTTTTTCCCCTCCCTATCGGGGAATTATGTCACACCATATCATCAGCCTCAGGTCTCTGGGGGTTTGATCATGGATCTCTAGCCACTGATACTAGAATGGGGGTACTCTCTCTAGGAAGAAGGTCACCGGAATGAACAAGTACCCAAATTTTTTGAATCTCCCTGTCTTGCACCTAGTTATATGGCTCTTCATGTCAGCCAACAACCCCTCACACCAGTTGAACATCATTGGGGCCAAGCAGTCCGCTGCGTATTGGAATTGAGATTTATTTCCCTCATGCAATTCTTGGGCTTCTACCACTCTCATGATGAAGTGTAGTATCGTATCCATGGGAAGCACTCTGATGGAAGAAATATCTACCTTCCCACTCTATGTTTTCCATGCCCCATGATAATATCGCTGGATGAGCAAGCTCATAATCTCACTCCCTACGCGAGCTCTAGAGAGTTGTATCCTCTCCCCTCTCATAGATAGTACAGTGATGAAATATATGTTCATCACATCTAACTCTAAATCTCCATCCCCGATCACAAACAACTATCGATCCACATCTGAGATACTAATTAAGTATTGGAGAAGCTCGAGTTGATCTCTTGGGCCAGATATTTGCAAGAATTTCAACAATATGAAATTTCACAAAGAATTGATGAGATATTGGTCATACAAGGCTTGGTGGTCTTCCACCTCATGCTGTAATTCTTTCCATTCGACTGACATCTTCGATGAAAGAACCTGAAAAACATGATCAGTTGTCTTTTTAAGAGATTTCATTGAAGTATTTTTAGAAGCTAACAATGGAGTTGGGTGATTTTCTCATATTAAAATCTTTCCCACGGCTAGATCATCTATCCAAAATAACTTAGTGCTAGCGGCATGCTTCCCTAATGTGCTAAACACGACCAGTGCAACTGCAATAGCTTGAAACCGCGCTGGTAGGAGGTGATTTTAAAGTTTGAAATTTCTCCCATAAGCTCCCTTATTCCGAAAAAAAAATGGTAAAATAATGGAAGCTAATTGAAACAGAGGTTTAGAGATCTTACCTGACACTGACGGATCGAAGAATGGTGTCTTGGATCGGCTGCACTGCTAGTTTGAAATTCAAAGGGAAAATGGACAAAATTCTCTTCTCAAAATAGAAAGGTGGAAATGATTTTTTTTTGTCTATTTATACGTTTTTGAAACATTTTCACCAATATTTTATTATTTTTCCTTGATATCCATGATGTTTGTTGTTTATGTGTAGAATAGTACTTTTGCACTAGTGATGATTATTTCCAATGCAAACGAGTTGAATTTTATCTCTTTTTCAGGCTCGTTAAATTTTTACGAAAATGGAACCCCCTAGAGTCAACTTTCATCTCTTTTCTAATTCTCGAAAAATGAAAATATTGTCATGTTCTTATCATTTCTAACTCATAAAATTGAATGAATTAACATTATCTCCATATAAATTTACCCCTTTTTCGGGTTGATATTCACTATTTACGAAAAAGGAATACCTTTGTCGAACATGGTCAAGAGGTTCTCTTAGACATAGTTTTCTACCTTTTTGGATTCGAGAGATGACTTTCGAAAAGGGACATGATGAATTTTTCTATTTGATTCTTTTCAAACTTCTTAAACATGAAAATTTACCAATTTTCCCTTTAATTGGACTCATTAAAGATTAAACGACGAAAGACTTGTCACTGTGACGAGACCAAGTCCCTCTTTCCTAGGGCTCGTTAAACTTAATAGGATGGATTCATTTGAAGAAGGAACTTAGATGCTCAACATATGTTATCCTCTTCATGCTGGATATAAAAATAAAGAGGCACTTGTTAGAAATCAAAGGGGAAAATTGAAAGTGAGCATCCTATGTGTGTTTTGGGTAGCTTGTCGATCTTGAACATGACACTCATCTGCAATTTGTGTCAGGTCGAGGACATCCTACATTCATCACTTTTCCTCCCTGGGTTTGGGAAATTAGTTTTCCTCTCATCTGACTACCAATTTTTTCAACATGACCTCTGATCCTATTTGAGTCAAATGTTGCCACACTCTGGAGTCATGTCGCCAATATGTTCAAGGGAAGTTCTTTTTGTCAAACATCCTCTACTTATATGACCCTGTCTGTTACAATCTTGAATCACTCCTACCCTCTTAAGGTATTTTTTGTTTCATGTTGATGATGTGCGAACAATCATGGCCCTCCTTTGATGAATCACTTCCTGTCGACTTCAGCTCATTATCTAGGAAGGTGATCTAGAAACTTCTTTTTAGGACCTTGGAGCTTGCATGCATCAATGGGAAGAAATTCATGTTCGACGATAGATTCACATTATTGACCTTCAATCAAATGATGTTTCAAGTGTTCAAATTCAACACATTTATTCACCCTTGTATATTGTCTTGTTGTACCTTGAGGTCCATCATCATTATTGGTGATCTCTCTTGTGTCTATTAATGGTTCTCATCACTGACCGGTAATCAGGTAGTTCTACCATGTTCGACACCAAAAATTTTATTTTTCATGGCTAGATCGGTACATTGGGTTCATTGAGGTCGCGGTGAAGATCTTGGATCACATCTAATTTTTGGTCTAGGCTGCGAGGATTTATTGAGTATTCACGATTGTATACATGATCCTATTTATACGGATGGCTACATCAATATCATGGATCTATTTCTATGATCTCTTTTAGGTAGATGGGTGAAACCATATTGTGGGTTCATGTGTCATTTGATGCCTATTGCAACATTATGTGGTTAAGCATAATTATACCAGCGATGTCATATATTCTAAAAAAAATTATTTCGCAGGTTTTCTGAAGGTGGTCTACATTCCTTTCCTTGGTTCATAAACCATTTTAGACATCCCTCCCTATTATTCCTTCATTCTTTACAGGGTATCTGTTACACAATAATTTTTCACTATGCTCATTTTCCCGTCTCTAATCCTAAAATGCCCCATGACAGATCTTGTTTAATGTTTCCATCATCAATAAATATACTAACATATCCCCTTGAAGATCCAGAGAAGACTTACTTGAAGGGTTACTGAAGAAACTTGGTCAAATTCCTAGTTTTCAGGGTTAACACTCTTCCTGGTGCCATGACTGCACTGATGTCCTTTCAACAGTTCTAGACTAGCACTGTTAGCGCCCTAATTTTTTGGAATACTGTGTTGATCCCCTTTCTCGTAGGGCTTCCTCAAATGGAGGAGAAGCTTCGACCTATAGAAGCTCAAAGGAGGTGAATTCGTTGTTGAATGGAGATGATAAGGTCAAGCTCTCTCATTTTAGAGCCTTGATCTCATCCATGGGTGATCATCCCTTAGAAATTCACCCTTCCTCCTACTTTCATGGGCTCCCAACCTCCCCTCCCTTGCTATAATTTCACATCCCTCATTCCCACAAGTTTAGAGCTTGCTTGATCATTGTCAGACTCCTCTGAACTTTGATCCCTTTTCATGGTAGCATCATGATTAAGCCTAAGTGCATGAGAGAAGGAATTCTTCTCAGCTAGGTGAAGGACTCAAAATTTAACCTAAGGATGCCTCCAACATCAAGGCCTGGTTGTAAGCTCTTGTTTTGTAATTTATTAATAATAACATATGATGTTTTATTCCTATATTTTTCTACATGATTATGTAAATATTATGTTATTCCTTTATCTACTAGATAGCTAGTGTTTATGTTTATTATGTATTGTATCATGTTTTTTGTTGTGTCTTGATCATCCATGGGTATTCTCGTGCCATCAGTAGTAGGAAGAGGGCCTATGAGGATCACACATCGAGGTCACCATCAATAGATGGAAGGATAGAAATTAGAAAAATGTATTTATGTCTCTTTCCTCTTTACATTTTAACCATTACTTAAGAAATCTTATTTTAGAAAGAATCTTGTGTTGTTAGACGAAATTTAGGGCTAGAGAGATCACCTATGTCTTCAAAGGGGATTTATTTTGAAACCAATAACGATTATACATCACAAGAAAGAATTGATCATTACTACATCCACCACGTCTCTAGATTAATTCTCTCTGGTCATGATGAGCTCGATCATGGAAGTTGTTATCACAAGTTATGATCGTCTATTTTGCATCTTTACCATTTTTCCTTTAAAAGGGTTTATGAGAAGGGTTCAGAAGCACTTGAGAAACAAAATCTTGGTCATTGTTTTCTGGATGCAAGGATTATTTCTTCAAATCCAAAAATTAGCAACAGAAAACCATTTTAAAGGTGAAAATGAGTTGCCATCGTGAGGTCAAAGGGACCAGGGTTGACTAGATCTATATTACTATACTACTTCCTGATGTGAAAAATGTTAATATAAGACTTGAACATGAAGGAAAACTAACATTTTCAATGACCAATAGATCCCAAGATAATTCATTTGAACATAATTACCCCAAAGCGGCCATTGGGATGTGTGGCAGAATTTTAACGCTTTTATTTTTCCTGTTAGTGGGTTCGAAACGGTTTCCCATGGATGTAGAGGCACGATTCTGCTCTTATTTTTCTTGATGCAGGTCACAAAAATAAAATTCCACAAGTGTTTGTGTCATTCACAATGCCTGATCATGACGGTATGTTCCTACTTTACTTTTCACTCTTCATGGACATGCCATGGGATCGAAACCTGTGACAAGATTTTTCATAAGATTTTCAGTGAGATTGTACATGTTGTCGTCACAGTCAGCTCGAAATAAATTTTTACAAACCAAAAATTTAGATCTCACATGGCCAACGAAAACTTGTTATGAATTTTTAGAATTATGCTATAAACCCTAGAGCCTTTGAATGTTTCTCAAGTCAAAGGATCGAACCTCGGGTGTTGGAAAGCATTAAAATTTTATTATTTTCCACCCACTTGATCTGAAATTGAACAATGTGAGACCCATTCTGGATTCCCTGTAAAAAGGGATATTTCACTTGACCAATGCCCGAATTTTAGAAGATATATTACACCATTCATGACTTCAATATTGTGATTGTGATCTATCTATTGGAGAGTGGATCGCAGATCCTTTAGGTGCCTGTTATACAAATGCAACCTACAGGGCTATTCAAGAGCTCCATATTTGTATGAAACATGGATACCCAGTTTCTGTTTATATGCATTGGAGATGGAGACCCATGAATTGTGAGCTTCCATGATTTAATGCAAGTAGGTTCCTAGAGCTTATGTGTGGAATTTTTTTGGCTTTTGTTTGAGATTTGATTGGGTGCATTCATATACAATCCATATTATTCCTCTTCTTCTTCAATTTCCACATGAAATATTTGGATATAGAAGATGTTGAAACCCCACTAAGATGCTATACAATCAAGGTAAGTTTGTTGTAGGCTAGTCCTGACATAGTTGTCGTCACTCAGTACTAGATTTCAATCTTCACAATATCTCCAGGGCTTTCATCTCTTCAAAACTAAAAATATTGTCTACCAATACATAGATATTAATAAACTCTATTTGAAACTTATGTGTATTTTTCCATGTAAACACAGAAAAATCTAAATAAGTGGAAAATAAACAATCTCACAGACCAACTAATTTATATACATAGTTTTAATTTAATCATAAAACTTCTTCAATATTTATGGACCCTCGATTAAGGGATTCAAACATGGGCTCTGATACCACATGAATGAAAATAAATAAACACACCTAAAAATATCAGAGACAGAAAATTGGCGCAAAAGGCTTCAGAGCCTCATTGTATTGTATTCCTCCCATCATTACGGAAATAATGTTAATGATACAAATATAAATACATGAGGAGAATGTATCATGATAGTGCATCTATATTGGACACAATCACTTTGGTTGAGTGAAAATATCAACAACACACTAATATAGGAGCCTAATTACTTAGATAAAATATCTCAAAGAACAAGACCTAAAAAAAATCCTAAGTTCGAGAAACAAACCCAACCTAGAAAAGTAGGAATGAATCCTAACTTTCATGATTTTAATTATTTTTTATATTTTGGACTTATTATTGTTTTTGTGATCTGAGAGTGAGGATAACACTCCCAATGCTTGTTTCGTACTATAATTTACACTATTATTATTTTTAAACTCTACATAATAATTTTTCATTATTCTTATTGCTTACTATGTTTACCATTTCGTTGTTTGCACTTATTCTTTTGAAATGTTGTACTCCCAAGATAATGATTTTAAACTCATATCATAATTGATTTTTATGCAGGTCAATTCGATTTGAGCATGTTTGAACTATGATTGGTGTATTGTTGTGATGGTTACCTTAGTGTGAAATCATACTAAGGTTCCATTGTTTCTACAATGATTTTGAATCAGTCTTCTATGAAAATGATCGAATGCCAATTAATAGATTTGTGAAATGAGTTCTTTTTTGTCCGTTATGAACCTAACATGCTAACTTTCTTTGTAAAATTTGAATTATTGCAACAACATTCCAAGTATTTATGACAAGAATGAGGTTGTTTTTATCCTATGACTTTTCTTTTCATTTTTTCGTGAGAAAAAAAGGATGAACTTTTAACTCTTTGGCTTGATAACTCCATATTGCCTCTTGGTCATTTTTATGCAGAAATTTTTGTATGACGACTATGTCCATCAATATGAAATAATGAAATAAATTCATGGCTTTTTCTTTTGACTCTCTTCTACATACTTTTATATACAATATTTTAGATCTCATTTTCCATATTTTTTTCTAAAATATTGTTTTTGAAATGACCATTTTTAAGTTCATTTTAAAATAGACTATCTCCTTCATTTTTATGTAATGTTTTCTTATTAAAAAAAGAGGGTTCTCCCATCGTTTTTGAGATTTCATGTATCTAACCTTGAAGTAATACCCTTTGCAAAGAATTTTCTTTATTCATTTTTTTTTGTCATATTACCTCTAGTCACAACATTCACCCTACTTTTCTCTTGTTTATTCTTTCATTTCTAACTAGAGTACTAATCGCAAGTTGGTATTCTCAAAGTGATTCTCTCTATTTTGTCTTTGAAGGGAAAAAATAGGTGAAGGAAAACTTTAAAATAGAAAGGGGGTTTTTTTATGCATGGATGGAAAGTTTCAGGACATAATGGAAGGTTTTATGCAGGAATTGAAGGATATAGACAAAAAATGTACTATTCATGCACAAAGGTTAACTAATATTTGAATTAGAAGTGTTGTTTCAAAATCAAAACGATTAAAATAAAATTTAACTTGCAAAAATTTTCATTCATTCCTTGGTTGTAGAAGTGGATCCTTTGTAGCTGTTTGAGGGGAAGTGGTCTTTCAACCAACTCTTTAGCTATCATTTGAAATGAAGTGGCGTTTATTTATATAGGTCCTTTTTTTTGAATCTAAACTTCAGGTCCCTCTATAGATTTATTTGCTTCAGTTCTGTAAATGTAGCTACTTAAGGTCCCTTCTGCTTGAATTTAAACTTTAGGTCCCTCTGTAAATAGTTCAAGTTCTTTTGTAGCCTTTTTCAATCTTGAAGTTGAAGTTGAAATATCTCCCATATTGAGTGTGTTCCTGCTTCAAGTTGAATGTTAGGTCCCTATATTACTAGTATAGTCCCTTATTGTTACTAGTGTAACCCCCTTATTGTTATTGTTGTACCCTTGTAACCCCCATATTGTTCTAATTGTTCCCTTACATTATTATTGTTAGGTTAGCTAGGATTACATTGTGGCCCCATGGACTCCTATATATAGAAAGGAGGTTTTGGTCATTTGAGTCATCCAAGAATTGCTCATTTGTGTAATTTATTAAAGGTTTTTCCCTCAAAGTGGGTGATTTATAAGGCCTTGACCTCTCTCGTCTTCTATTTTTGGAGCTGATTTCATAGAATTTCGTATCAGAGCTTTGGATTCTAGGGTTTCACTACTCCAAACAAGTAATGATGGAATTTGTGCTATAAATTTTTTTCTGTGAAGGTTCAGAAGCTGAAATTTCTATATAGTGAATCCAAAATCCTAGGGAATGTCGTGGAAAATTTTTAGATATTTGTTCGCAATATTTTTGTAGATATGATCTGTGCAATTTAGGGATTTTTTCAGGCTCCTCAATTTAACCTAAACATATCATCGTGGCAGTTTCGCTATAACTTTGTTTCTACGAGTGTTCAAATGATAAAATTTTCACAAAGAGAAGTTGCAATCATGAGGAAATACATGCAAACATTTCATAGCTCTATTCGCAATATTTTCAGAGATATGGTTTGTGGAAATTAGGGATTTTTCAGGCTCCCGAATTTTATCTCAAAGAGATGACCATGGGAAAATCGTCATAAGTCTCTCTCTGAGCATTGGATTGGAATTCTAAAAAAAGTTTCCACAAGTACACGGATTGCAGTTTTTTCTATATCAATTTCAGAGTGAGAGGAGGAAATAGTGACACATGGAAATTCGTACAAGCTCTCTATGCCAAACCAGTCCATAATTAGGTCATCGTAGGAGACTGGGAAAAACTTTTCCTTCAAGAATTTGAATCAAGTTAGAATTGTGGAATTCGAAACAAGATTCAAAGGGCTACTTTAGGGCTGAATTTCAGATATTTAAGATTCTAAATCACAGATATAATTCAGTTGCAATATCAAGCTCCTCAAAATCAAGAAAAAGATGTGTATTTTTTTTCAAATTGCATGTCTTGTTTGAAAAATTAGTTTCAAGTGATTCAAAATAGTTTTTGAGAATCGATATCAATATTGGGTTATAAAATGCCACCTAAAAAGAATTCAACACCCATTAATCCCTCAGATTACACTAATATGATTCATGAAGATGAATAATTGCAACATGATCTATCAAAATTACAAGAGGCAGTGCACCAAATTTCACTCTCACAAAGAGCAACAAAAAATGAAATGGAAGTTTTAAAGAAAGGCATGGAAGCGAAGATGGATGGTTTGAAGAAAGGCATGGAAGCTAAGATGGATGGCATCGAATCTGGTATGAAAGCTAAGATGGATGACATGGAATATTAAATGAAATACAACATGGAAATAATGAAGAATGATCTAAAATCGGACATCGAAGGTTTGACGAAGTTGATAAAAGAAATGTTTCCTAATGGTAAAAATATAGTAGAGCAAACTCATGATGAGAAAAAACTAAATGCTAATCGTGATTTCATAAAATCTAAAGTTGGATGGAAGAACCACCATATTCCAAATATGGATATGAGGAATTTTGATCGCAAGGATCCCATAAGATGGATACAACAAATGGAGCAATATTTTGATCTCAATAATGTGAAAAACACACAAAAGGTACGCATTGCAGCTTTACATTTAGAACAAAATACAATTGTATGCTATCGATGGATTTTCTCTCATAAAAAAATTGTCACGTAGTCAATTTTTACGAAGGAAATGATAGCACATTATGAGGGTACAAAGAGAAACACCTTCTTTAGCCAATTGATAAATCTCAAACAAAAGGGTTTAGTGGGGGATCACATTGAGGACTTCGAAAAATTGAATATAAGGGTAACTAATATTCCATAGGAACCCAAGATTGTTGTCTTCATAGGGAATTTAAAGGATAACATCAAACATGAAACTTGCGTTTGGGAACCTGATTTATTGGAGAAGGCATTCGGGTTGGAAACAAAAATTGAATGTAAAATTATGGCAACGAGGAAGCCTACCATTCACATCTATAAAGATGGAAGTGTTGCTACTAGTAGACTTCCATAGCCTACAAGTTTGACACCACAACAATTGGAAGAAAAAAAAGTAAAAGGGCTTTGTAATAGTTGTGATAGAAAATACAGTGAAGGTAATATGTGTGCTGAGAGGAAATTTTTTTACATAGATTGTGAAGAGGAAGATAAAATGAACAAGAAACTTCAAAAGAAGAGGATATACAGTATGAACCAACCCTATAAAAAGAAGAAATGAGTCTGCCCATATCGTGTAATGAATTAGCAAGAATTACCACTCCTCAAACTCTCAAGATAGAAGGACATATGAAGAAGAAAAAGGTAAGAGTGTTGATTGATTCAGGTAGTACCCATAATTTTATTCATTGTAAGGTAGCCAAGGAATTGAACTTGCACCAAAATGTCAAGTTATGGTTGAAAATGGAGGAAAAATAAATTTCTCTGGAGAACCCCATAATATCAAGTTAGTCATGGGGAATATTTATTAAATAGTCCAAGTCTTTCCATTCCAATAGGAGGTGTTGATGTTGTACTAGGAGTAAAATAGTTACAATCTTTACAGACTATAGCTTTTAATTTTCAAGAACTTTTCTTGAATTTTTTTTCGGAAGGAAAGGAAATAAAATTATGGGGTATCACAGTGAAGTTAGGAAATATAATAAGCTCTAATTTCATGACAAAGCTTCTGAAGGAAGAACAATAAAGAAAAATTGCACAATTATGCTCACTAGAAGTTCCAACATAAAAATAATCTATTTCTCTAGATCTCCAAAAAGTCTTGGAAAATCATTCCAAGGTTTTTGAAAATCCCAAAGGACTCCCACCTATTTGTGATCATGATCATGCTATTAATTTGATTCCAAGAAGTGTTCCTCCAAAAATCAAGCCTTATATATATCCGTATGTCCAAAAGAGCGAAATTGAATGTATGTTTGCATAAATGTTAGAGGCTGGTATAATTCAACCTAGTCAAAGTTTTTTCTCTGCTCTAGTAGCATTGGTGCACAAGAATGATGGATCATGGCACATGTGTCTGAATTATAGGGAGCTCAATAAGATCACTATTAAAGATAAATTTCCCATTACTTTGATTGATGAATTATTGGATGAATTACATGGAGTAATTTATTTTACTAAGTTGGACCTTCGTTCAGGATATCATCAAATTAGAATGAGGACTGAAGATATTCTGAAAACAACATTTCAAACTCATGAGGATCATTATGAATTTTTGGTCATGCCTTTTGGCCTTACCAATGCACCTTCTAAATTTCAAGGGTTGATGAATTCCATTTTCAAACCCTTCCTTAGAAAATTTGTACTACTATTTTTTGATGATATACTAATCTACAACAAGTCTTGGAAGGATCATGTTCAACATGTTGAGGGGGTGCTTATGCTATTGGAAGAGAAACAATTATATAAAAAAAAATCGAAATGTTTCATTGGAGTATAAGAGGTGCAATATCTGGGTCATATTGTATCTCACGAGGGTGTTAAAGTAAAACCTCACAAAATTAAAGCCATTAAGGAATGGAAAGTCCCCAAAATCATAAAGCACTTGCGTAGATTTATTGGGTTAATAGATTTTTATTGCAAGTTTCTTAAGAATTATGTGTAGGTTTTATCCCTTTACATAAATTATCTACAAACGAATCTTAAAAAAACCGAAAATAAACAATAGCGAGAGCATAACACATAAAGCAGATATACACAAAGATGTTCCCCTGGATCCCAAATCGGGACGACCAACTTGATTTTTCATTATATTCCTTTTAGTGTTACAACACATATATATACGTGTCGAAGCATACATAAAACCCAATCCATTAACCATGGATTAGAACATAATTGTAGTTCCCTTGACTAGATCTACGAAATATCAAGGTAAAAAAATCATTGTACCCCAAAAAGATGTGCAAACCCATGCAAAAAACCATGGGTAGGTCCGCCCATCCGAAAATAACGTCCATTTTTTTTTTCCTAGGGCGCTACCCCAGACCCTGATAGGGGGGGGCTACCACTCCCCCTATGACCCCCCTGCTGCACCTGGCACAATCTACATGGGATGCTATTGCCCACCCTGTAACCCCCCCGCATGTGACTAGTCATGGAAATAATATAACACATACCCAAAATTCTCCCACTTGTTGTTTTCTTTCCGCAGGGGGCCACAGGAGAGCTTAGTCATTAGCCCAAATTTGCAACACCCATTTTTTCCCTACACCAAGAGAACTTCTGAGTTCTCACAAACTTCGTCAATGCATCTGCAACACTCTTCAAGGTGTGCACGTTTACTAGCAACACCCTTTAGCCTCAACCATACCTCTTACAAAGTGATATTGAACATCAACGTGCTTTGTATTTTAATGATAAGCAAGGTTCTAAGCCAAGAAAATTTCACTTTGGCTATCATAGTTTATCCTTATAGCTTGCTGCACCAACCCCATACTTGAACACAATCTCTACAACCAAACTGCCTCCTTGCTTGCATGAGTGGCTACTATGTATTCTACCTCTATAGTTGAAAGGGCCACTACAAACTATCTTTTACTAATCCAACTGACTGCACCTCCAAATAGGCCAAAGACATACCCACTTGTAGATCTTCCTTGGTCCAGATCTATAGCCCAGTTTTCATCAACAAAACCATGAATGTCCAACACTCTTTCCAATCCTGGTCTTCCCTGGTAGCACAATCCATAATCACTAGTGCCACCCAAATATCTAAAAACCCGCTTCACTGTTGTCCAATTCTCCTTCCCTGGGTTTGACATAAACCTGATCAATACTCCCACTACATGTGCAATTTTTGGTATAGTATAGACCATTGTATACATCAGTCTACCCACTACACTTGCATAAAGAACATGGGACATATCCTCCTCTTCTTCTTGCGTCTTGGGACACTATTCAACAGACAACATTACACCTACAGGAATCAGAACATTCACCGGTTTACTATCCTGCATATTGAACCTCTAAAATATAGTCTCGAAATACTTTATCTAGTTTAACCAGAGGTTCCCCCTTGCTCGATCTCTTTTAATTTCCATGCTCAAAATATAGTTTGCAGCACCAAGATCCTCCATGTCAAATTTGGAGAACAGTTGGGTCTTCAAATCTTAAATTATTTCTTTGTCATTTCCAATCAACAACATATCATCCCCATACAAGACCAAATACATAACAGGGTCACAAATTAATTTAAAATAAACATAGTGATCCTCCTTGCTTCTAGTGAAGCCAAGTCCCCGTATATAGTGTAATGTTTCAAAAATTTTCAAATAAATTGGAACATTAATTCTTTCTCATATTATGTAGGAGATAAATAAAATGGGTGAGGAGACCCATTTGCATAAATAAACTCCACATGAAGTGGGAAGGGATCCATGGAGTAACTATTTTTGCACCTGATAGTATGAAAAGGGGGAAAACACATGATAATGATGCCATGTTGACCAAGTCAACAACACAGCTTGAGAGGGTGTAGCTTGCTTGGGAAGTCAGTGTAGTTAGAAAGGGAGGAAACTTCTAGAGGAAGGAAACCCTAATTGGGTGGGGTCCATGGCATAGAGACATCATTTTGCATATAAGGAGGATGAGGCAACCATAGAGGGATTATCATTGAAGATTTGGACTTTGAGTCTATTTGCAATCTCCAGCTGTTCAGCTGAATTGCAGTGCCTTTGGTATGAGGGATTCCTGTTTAGGAGTTCCTCTCCTCTCTTGAGTAGTTCAAGGAGGATTGCTCTTCATTTCTCCATATTCAAGCATTTGGCCATAGCCACTTCTTCATCTATAGTGCAGTCACTAGGTTGTGTTAGAGGTGTTGTTGTGGAGGAGATTCCACAGCACCATTCCTTGGATCATTTCTCGTAGGAAGGAGTTCCTATTCTTTAGAAGGATCAACAAGGAGTTCTAGAGCTAATTTGCATATTTTGGTGAAAGGCCAAGCTTCTCCCACCTTCATTAGTGCAGTCCCTTCCATAGACTACGTTATCTCATAGTTTTTCTGTAGTGGGGGTTTTCTCCACCATTTTGGAGGAAGAAATTTCTTGTGCCGAGATCATCCTTGCACTCAAGGAATCCCTTGGAGGAGTTTGTTTCAGTTTGCAGGCCATATTCATTCTCCTCCTACTATTTTATATTTTGAGTTGTTGCAGCTACCCAACAACTCCAACATTACTGTATTTTCATATTTTATACATGTATTGCAGCCAATCCTTCTAAGGATTGTGTATTAGTGTTATAGTAGTGTTTTTAGGGGTTGAGAGCATGCTCCCCCCTAATTTCTTGAGCTATTATTGTAATATAATTTTATTACCATTTTACATGTTGCAGTGTCTCCATGTTACTGTGTAATAATAGCTGGGGTTCACTTGTGTAGCTGTGTTTATCTCATGATTATTGTACTTCTGCCTTGAGGATTGCTATTGTTCATCTTGAGCATCATTTCCCTCAATATTTTGTATAAATTTGCAGCTGCTATTATTTCAATAAGATGGCTATGAGTTCTTTGGAATTTTTAGAAGTTTGAGAAAGTTCTCTACATGCTTATGTTTTGCATATTGCTGTAGCTAATTCCCTTGAGAAATATTTTCCTGAGGAAGAAATATTTGCATAGTTATAGGCAGAGTCTGAGGAAGGGCCAAATAGCCTTCGGTTCTCACCCTCTCTTTATAGGTGAAATAACTGGTAAAATCCCTCTCAGTCAATCTCTAACATAGCCTTGTTCATATTTCCAACAAAGGAACATTTCAGCGGGAAAAAGTCTTTGATTTCCATTTCGGAACATTACAGTGGTATCAGAGCATATTTCTTGGCTTAGCTTGTGGCCTTCAAGCCCAAGAAAGAAGAAATCAAGATGATGAAGAGGATGAGCTTGTTCTCATCAGTTTTTAGATCTAGAAAGAACCTCTCCAAGGAGGTTGAGAAGAAAGAAGAAAGAGAGGAGGAAGGACCCTGCACTTCCTATTCTCATCAAGAATGAGACAAAATTTTGAGCAGGAAGAAGACCCCATTTTCTGATGGAAGAAAGGGGGATAAGCTTACAATGCTTCTTCCTAAATCTGCATCAATCATTCATGGAGATCTGAAGAATATTAGGAGGGAAACAGATGAAGAATCCCCAAGAGGGTTTGATCTTAAATCAAACCCTAGATTTGTACATAGTGGGTGTGAGAATTCAACCACACACTATGAGGGTCAACGCAGCCATAGTCCCTGTAGTCCCATGAGGGGGATGGAAGAGGAAGGAGGAGTGACCAAAGAGAGAAGGCAACATGGTAGATCCTATCTATCACATTTTGATGGTTCACTTGTCATTTCAACCAAAGCTTGGGTGGAGGAATTAGACACCTTTTTGCAGCAGCACCAAATTCCAGAGAGTCAAGCTACTAGAGTTGTAGAACTGCATATGAGAGGTAAGGCCTATGATTGGTGGATCTTTGAATCTTTTCCTTTGAAGAATAATGGCATTACATCTTGTGAAAATTTCACTAAGGCATTAGTGAGGAGATTTGATGGGAGGATTCTTGAGACAAGAATGATGGGCTTGCACAAAGAAGGCAAAAAAAAACCCTTGCATGAAAACACAATGCCTCTTCCTAAAACAATGGAGGAGGCCAAAAATCTGAACCAAAAATTGCTAGAGAAGGAAATTTCATTTCACATCCTGAAGCAAGGGATTATGTGGATCTCTTTCCCAAAGGAGGATCTAATCATTGAGAGGTTTCCCACTCATGTTCCAGATATTGAGGGCAACAACGCTGTTAGTTCTAGAGTTGATATAGCACCTCATGTAGAGGGAAGAGGAGCTCTTGCTCCACATATAGGGATGCTTGCATCTTTGCAAGGGAGTCCCTAGGATCTCATATATAGAGATCAAGGCACATATCATGTTTTACCAGTGCCATTGTTGAGGAGGTGTGGGACCTTGGAGGAAAAAGGAGGAAGTAGGGAGAAGGCCCAGCATCATGAGATGAGGAGTACCCATCCTTATTCATCTATGGAGATTGATGCACCTAAGGAGATGATTGGAATGTGAAGTGGAAACATGGAGGGTTATCTCCATTCATATTTTCAATCATCACTTGATAACAATATCTCATTGGATGGAGATATTTTGTAGGAAGATCTCATGTGTGGAGATCAAGGCACAATTCATGTGCCATTATTGGAGAGGTGTGAAACCATGGAGTCACAAGAAGGAGATGGGGAGAAGAACCAGCAGCATGAGTTGAGGAGTACTCACCCAAATCCATTTTTGGAGGTTATTGCACCAAGGATGGAAGTTGGATTGCATAGCCAGGGCATGGAAATAAGTGTTCATCCATATGTTCAGTCTTATCTTGATAGAGATGTCTCACCACATGGAGGAATTTCACCCAGGGGACCACTAGCTCAGCAGAGGAGGATGGTTTCTTCACACTTGGAGGCACCACTCACTGATTCTAGAGAGGTGGGAACCTTGGGAGAGCTTGAGATAGCAGTGGGAGTTTTGGAAGAATTCATGAAGGACGGATACATTTCCTCAACCACATCTACACCTACTCTCATTGCATATTTTGTGCCATGGCAGAAGCAGCCTAGGAAGGATAGCAACCTTCTAATTTGTGACTTGGGCATAGGAGATGTCAAGGAGGAGGATAGCCATATGACAGATGTTCTTCATGAGGAACTACCAACACTGTCATTATGGAGGATAGATCTGCATTGGAACTCCCAGCTATTGGTGGGATATTCCAATGATTATTTCACCTGTAGGACATCTGATGATCAACATAGGAGGAGATGCACCAGCCATACAGAGATGGGGGAATCAGCACAACCACCCCTTTTCCCTTTATGGATGAGAGGAGATTAATCTATGAGTCCTTCAAATGATATGAATAGAGAACATGGTAAGGGTGTACATTTTTTCCCACATGATCATTTTTATGATATATGTATGCATCCTTTAACCATACACATGTAGGAGAATGCTCCAAGGAGGAGCATACATTTTGCTAGACCTCATTGTTTAGTAGGGGCCATAAGCATGGCTAATGGCCATTATCTTGGAGGACTTGGAGAGGATAGAGATCATGGAGGACATGCTCAACTCTCAGTATATATCATTTACCTTCCCCAAGCTTGTGAGGAGATTGATGCAATGCACCGGTGGTTGAGCTGCCACCATTTTTGTTAGTCTCTATGGCAGTGGAGCACTAATCTGCGCTGGTTACACTTGAGGGACCATTTTCCTTCTCATTTGTTACACATGGCAGCAAACATGATGCTCATATTTTCTCCATATGATTCTATTGTTCATGCCTCTATGAGGAGCAGGATTGAGGAGGAGACACATAGGATGGATGTTTCAATTGAGGGAGGAGTCCCTTACATCTTTTGCATTACATGTTCTATTGGAAACATGAGAAATGGTATGGCCACTACAATAGCAAAAAAAATTTAGTATGAGGTGAGCCATATGATGGGTATGAGACCATATGAGGATGATTCCAGACTCATCACATATGGAGATGTTTGGGCCAGCATGTCTTGCAGCATTGGGGGAGAGACTTTGAGATGTCTAGCCTTCTTCTTGCCACTTGATGGCAACATTATTGTAGCCCGGGATCAAAATAAACTCTACAGTTATCTTAAGTGGAGAGAGGGACAGCATGGGGTAGACTATATGGTCTACCATGTGCAGATTTTCAGCCCAACTTCTTTGCCGAAGCCAAAGGTGGATGACAGTTTTCTTGAGTTGCCTAGTTGGGAAGTGACTCAATTTGCATGGCACATATCTTGGGTATGGATGGACCATATGGGGGAGATAATTCCCATTATATTTCATCCTCCATTCCTCAAGGAGGGACCTCTAGACACCACTTTCTATCCTCTTCAACCTTACACTTACATGATGAGGGCTTGACAGCTACTTGCATGCTAAGGAGGAGCATTGTGGAGGATTGGATTGATGAGATAGCATAACTGCACTTGGAGGAAATCATCATACAGGGATGTTACAGGTAGAGGAGAAGAAGGCACAGTCTATCCTTTCACTTGCTTGAGGGCAAGCAATCTTTGGGAGGGAAGGACTGTAATGTTCCAAATTTTTGCAAATAAATTGGAACATTAATTTTTTCTCATATTATCTAGGAGATAAATAAAATGGGTGAGGAGACAAATTTGCATAAATAAATTCCACATGAAGTGGGAAGGGATCCATGCAGTAGCCATTTTTTCACCTCCTAGTATGAAAAGGGGGCAAACACACGAGGATGAGGCCATGTTGACCAAGTCAACAGCACAGCTTGAGAGGGTGTAGCTTGCTTGGGAAATCAACACAGTTAGAAAGGGAGGAAACTTCTAGAGGAAGGAAACCCTAATTGGGTGGGGTGCATGGCATAGAGACATCATTTTGCATATAAGGAGGATGAGGTAGCCATAGAGGGACTATCATTGAAGATTTGTACTATGAGTCTATTTTCAATCTCCAGTTGTTCAGTTGAATTGCAGTGCCTTTGGCACGCGAGATTCCTGTTTAGGAGTTCCTCTCCTCTATTGAGTAGGTCAAGGAGGATTGCTCTTCATTTCTCCATATTCAGGCATTTGGCCATAGCCATTTCTTCATCTACAATGCAATCACTGGGTTGTGTTGCAAGTGTTTCTATGGAGGAGATTCAACAACACCATTCCTTGGATCATTTCTCAAAGGAAGGAGTTCCTATTCTTTGGGAGGATCAAGAAGGAGGGTTTCTAGAGCTGATTTGCATATTTTGGAAAAAGGCCAAGCTTCTCCCACCTTCATTAGCGTAGTCCCTTCCATAGAATGTTTTATCTCAGAGTTTGTCTAAAGTAGGGATTTTCTCCACCATTTTGGAGGAAGAGATTTCTTGTGTCGGGATCAGCCTTGCACTAAAGGAATTCATTAGAGGAGGTTGTTTTAGTTTGCAGGCCATATTCATTCTCGTCCTACTATTGTATATTTTGAGTTGCTGCAGCTACTCAGAAACTATGACATTATTGTATTTTCATATTTTATACATGTATTGTAGCCAATCCTTCTAAGGATTGTGTATTAGTGTTATAGTACTGTTTTCAGGGGTTGAGAGCATGCTCCCCCATCATTTCTTGAGCTATTATTGTAATATCATTTTACATGTTGCAGTGTCTCCATGTTAGTCCGCAGTCATAGATGGGGTTCACTTGTGTAGTTTTGTTTATCTCATGATTATTGTACTTCTGCCTTGAGGATTTCTATTGTTCATCTTGAGCATCATTTCCCTCAAGATTTTGTATACATTTGAAACTGCTATTATTTCAATAAGATGGCTATGAGTTCTCCGTCATTTTCAGAAGTTTGAGCAAGTTCTCTACATGCTTATGTTTTTCATATTGTTGTAGCTCATTCCCTTTAGCAATATCTTCATGAGCAAGAAATATTTACATAGCTATAGGCAGAGTCTGAGGAAGGGCCAGATAGCCTCCTATTCTCACCCTCTATTTAGAGGTGAAATAACTGGTAAAATCCCTCTCAGTCAATCTCTGACATAGCCTTGTTCATATTTCCGACAAAGGAACATTTCAGCAGTGAAAAAGCTACTAATTTCGATTTCGGAACATTACATATAGGTATCAAATTTCTGATACCACATCCTTGGTGACTTTTTTAAACCATACAGAGACTTCGTTAACCTGCATACCAGCTCCTTCTTCCCCTTCACCATAAAGCCTTCAATTTCTTTCGTGTAGATCTCCTCTTCCAAATCCCTGTGAAGAAACTTTGTCTTCACATCAATCTATTCTACCTCAAAATCAAATGCAGTAGCAATAGATAAAAGTAATTTAATAGAAGTAATTTTTGGAAAAGGAGAAAAAATATCACCAAAATCAGTTCTTGACACCAGGGAATAACCTTTTGCTACCAACCAAGCTCTGTATTTCTCCACCTTTCCTTCTACATTCATTGAACACCCATTTTCTCCCGATGGGCTTCCTTCCAGCAAGTGACTCCACGAAATCCCATGCCTCATTTTTATGCGAGGATGCCATTTCGTCAACCATGGCCTCCTTCCAGAGTTTTCCATCCGTTGAATCTATTGCTTCCCTGATGGTTCTAGGATCATCATCAAATATATCTAAAGAAAAATTTGAATATAAAGTAGATGGACTATACCTTTTTGGTTGTCTTCTTTCCCGAACTGATCTTCTCACAGCTAGAGTTTGTGGCTCTTCCTCTTCCAAGTCTTCTTCTGTTATAGAGTCTTATTCATCCTCATTTAGCTCAAACTCTATCTTTTCAGGTTCCTTTGGTAGGAATTAATGTTTAACAACATCTTTCACCTCTCTAAACACCACATCTCGGCTGTACAGAACCTTCCTTGTTTCCAAGTTCCAAAGCTTGTAACCCTTTAAGCCATCCTTATACCCAATAAAGATGCACCTTTCATATTTATTACTGAACTTGGTCCTTTTCTCCTTTAAACATGTACATATGCATCACATCCAAATACCCTCAAATGTGAAAGAGAGGGTTTCTTACCAGTCCATACCTCATGTGGATTCTTATCGTCCAACACTAATGAAGGTGATCTATTAACCAGGTAACATGCAGTCTCCACTACCACTACCCATAATTCTTGTCCTAAGTGAATACCACCGAGCATGCTTCTTTCCTTTTCCATTAGCATTCCGTTCATTCTTTCTGCAACTATTTTTTGCTGAGGTGTGTATGGAGTAGCCTTCTATCATGATATACCACACTTATTATAGAAGTCTTCAAATTCCTTCTTGTAGAACTCCCCACCATTATCTATCCTCAGCACATTTATCTTCTTCTCTGTCTCGTTTTCCACTGGAGCCTTAAATTATTTAAATTTTTCAAAGAATTCATATTTCTTCCTCCACAAATATATCCATGTATTCGTTGAGAAGTAATTTATGAATGAAACATAGTGCATAGACTTACCCAGTGATGTAACTGACACAGGTCCAAACACATCACTGTGCATAAGCTCTAATATCTTGTTTTCCCTCTTAGCACCAGAAGGAAAAATCACTCGATTCTTCTTCCCCTGTATACAATGTTCACAGAAATATAAATCCAGAGAGCTATTAGACATACCTTCTACCACACCATTTCCATTCAGTATCCGAAGGCCCTTCTCTCCAATATGTCCAAGCCTTTGATGCCATAGCATGGTATTTTCTCTGAAGACCGCTAGGCTTTCCGCTCCGCTTTCTGGAATCACAAAACTGTTGCACCCATCAATAAAAATGTTGCTCTAAAGCCTGTATAGAGTTCCAATCTGAACTCCCCGCATTAATACCAGTGCTCCCCAAACCATCTCATAGGTATCTTTGTTGAACACTGTTTTCACACCTACATCATCCATCTTGCTTAATGAAATCATATTTCTGGGCAATGCAGGAATGTGAAAAACACCAGGAAGTGTTATAATCCTTCCACCTTGCAGCTTCAGCTTGAATTTTCCACGTCCAATGATTTTGGCCTTCCAATCATCACCTAATAAGACATCATCGCCATCATATTTCCTATACTCATAGAACCACTCCCTATGAGGAGTGAAGTGAAAGGATGCACCCGAGTCAATCAACCATGAATCATGATCTATATTTGTATTTGAAGAAGAAGCCAAATACATATCCCCACCTTCATTTGTGGTGGTTTTTGCCTCTGCAGAAGGAGCATCATCAGATCCATTTCCTTTCTCAGGAGCTTTAGATTTGCAGTCCTCTTTGTAGTGCCCTTCCTTTTTGCATTTCCAGCACAACTTTACAAACTTTCCAGGAGATTAAGATCTCCCTCTAGATTTAGATCTCCCACTCGGAACCTTATCCTTGTTTTTGTTCCGGGACCTTCCTTGTATAGATAAGGCATCTCCATTCTGAACCTCCATATTTCTCCATCTCTTTTCCTCTGACAGCAAGGCTGAGACAATGTCATAAAAATTCTCAAGGTAGTTGTATTGCTACCTATTTCAATAACCAAACTATCCCACAAGTATGTTAGATATTGCAAAAAACTAATGCACTTATCTTCATCTGAGATTTGAATATCGACAGATCATAGCTGACTTACCATAGTATTGAAGGCATTCATATGCTCTATCACTGAGTCTCCATCGTTCATCCTCAGGTTATATAACATTTTTCGCAGGAACAATTTGTTCACCAGAGACTTAGATTGGTATAAAGTCCCTAGCTTGTCCCACAAGGTCTTCGCTGTAGCTTCCCCATATACATTCAACAAGACTAAATCTAAGACACACAACCGTATTGTGCTCTTTGCCTTCTGATCAAACTTATTAAAGTCTTCATCTAAAATTTCCATTGGTTTATTAGCTAGATCTACCATGATCCATTGATATTTTTCCACCGGCAGATCGTCCATCTTGAGCTTCTACAACTCAAAACTCTGACCATTAAATTTCTTGATCTCTATCTTCCTACCGCTTTCCATCTTCTTTCAACACAAGAATCGATCCTGAAGATCTCCCACTGAATAGGGTCTACCTCAGGCCCAAGCGAAAACTTCTTAGCAACAAAGGCATCCCCTTGAAGCTGAAAATGCTCTAATACCAAATGTGGATTTTAACCTTGTACAGAAATTATCTTCAAACGAATCTTAAAAATAGAAAATAAACAATAGAGAGAGCATAAAACATAAAACAAATATAAATAGAGATTTTCCCCTAGATCCAAAATTGGGATTTCGAGCTTTATTTTTCATTATATTCATTTTAGTGTTACAACACATATATATACATGCCAAGTCATACATAAACCCCAATCCATTAACCCTAGATTAGAACATAACTGTAGTTCCCTTGACCGGATGTACAAAATACCAGGGGCCAAAAACCATCATGCCCTAAAACCATGCCTAAACCCATGAAAAAAACCATGGGCGGGTTTGCCCACCAAATAATAAGGACCAAAAAAAATTTCTTGGGGTGCTGCCTTGAACCCCAGCAAGGGTGGTTGTCGCCCCACCTCTAAACCCCCTTCTATGCCTGGTGCAACGTACAGGGTGTAATATCACCCGCTGCGCGTGACTACTCATGGAAAGAATATAACACATACCCAACATGTATCTCAGTAGTACGTCCAACATCCCCAACCTTTGATCAGCTCTGTTGAGACTAATCCTTAGTTTGGTTCTTACACCAAAGCTGGTTAGAATCTCCTTCTGGGTCAGACTAGTCCTTTCCCTAATCAGTCTTGTACTTAGTACCATCGATTCCCTCAAGGTTAGTACCAACAGGCTCATCTAAGACCTCAGGTTGGACCATAATTTTAGCAAATACCATAGGCTCAGCCTTATGTTCAGAAGGGACCTCAAACTAGACCCTATGTTCAGTAGGGACCATAGGTTGGACACTAAATTTAGTAGGGACCACAAACTGGACCTCATGTTTAGTAGGGACCTTATTGTGGAGCCCATGTCCAACAAGCTCCGCAGCCTCAATTCCCGCAGGGGTTGTATAAAAAATCATAGCCAAGTCCCTACCAACATTATTTGGAGCAAATTACTTACAAGCCATTGGAGAAATATACATATCTATGTCAGAATCTGCCCTATTGGGGGAAGAATCATTATCAATCAGGTTGAAACCCCCAACCTTTCTCACCTCATCATCCACCTTTATTGTTCTTGGCTACGTTGGAATTTTTGGATGTGTCAAAGCTCAGAAATGACCCCATCCAACATCAATTACATTGGTTGCGAATTCCAACCAAGATTCAAAGATATTGTCCCAAGTTCAAAGGAAAATTTGTGGTAGACCCACAAACCCATGTGATGCATATCTCTTGTGGTGTTCATATAATTCTTAGATTAACGATTTTATTCATCTTTGGCTTTTCCAATGGATTTTGATCGGTGTCACAGCCAAATGGTACATTAAGCTCCCTTGAGGGATTTTCTTCAATTTCAATTCCTTGGCTATGACCTTCCTCACTCACTTCTGAATGCATGTCCAATATGAAACTGACACGCATATTCTCACCTCGCTAAAGCAATTAACTGCTACAAACATCTCAGATCACATCCATGAAATGCAGCATCGTCGTCGCCTAATAAAATATGAGATCCATGATAAGTTATTGACCAAATGGTTTACAAAATCATTCGTTCCGAATATTGAAGAATATCTTTCCATGGATGGGTGTGTTATGGAAGAGTAGCTCATTTCTCGAGCTCAATACCTAGATTTTGTTTAGTCCCAGACTAGGACTCTATATTAGTTATTACCTAATGCGTTGCACCCTTCGACTAGCACGCATCGTCTGAGTATCTTGTTACGCCTCCGGTGGATGGTGTTATTGGGACAATGGCTTATATTGATAATAGTGCACTTAAGGATTATTCAAATTCTAAATCCATTACTACCACTGTGCCCCCTACTCCTTCCCATAACCAAAATAATCCTGGTAAAACCTCAGAGGTAAATTTTATTCATTCTACTGCAAAAATTAAATCCTAGAAGGGTAAGAAAAATGGTAAAGGTAAGTCTAAATATGAAAACCCTAAACATGATTAAAGGAAGTCATATTCTAGTGATTCTTCAGCGCGTAAGCCCAAATATCCTTGTCTGATATGTGATGATGATCATTACATGAAGGAATTTTCTCAACATACTGAAGCTACTCGTCTTCTGAAGGGTGCACCTAGGACCCCGATTTTTTTGAAAGGAATGTTCCCATCTCGGCAGATGAAAATGGTAGATCGAGCTCAATATTCTGGAAGCTCTCATGTGTTCATGGCTGGAACATAATATATTTCCATCACCACGAGAATGAAATATTATCCCAATCCATCCAAGGCTTTTGTGGCACCAAAATTTACAGATAACCCTTCCTATTCCATGCCTCCTACCTCTGGTCCTCTCCAAATTGAGAACCTGAGTAGTGACTCCATCATCCGACCACTGTGAAAACTTGATCTTTGGAAATAATCTTACCCTCCAAATGCGATAGAAAAAAAATACTACAGTATTTTAGAATATTTGGCTCAAGCAGCTTAGGCAATGTCTGATTTGGAGGTCCTTTAGTCGTGCACATCACAACAGAAGGAAATACTTTCAACTATTGGAGGGACTGAGCCTTCAGATTCTAGTATGGTTACTTTCGATCTCGAGAATTTCATTCCTCACCTCCCATCTTAGGTAGCTTTCTTTATTCAAGTTACCATTATGGGGAAGATTATTCATCATACTATCGTTGATGAAGGAGCTTCGACCTTCATCATGTCTATCGCATCCTTGAAAGCCATCCACTCTCTTCCATTGAGTGAATCCCAAAATACCTTAGAATATTTTGACGGTACAAGTTCTCAATCGTATGATATACTCAAGGAATTTCCTATCTTGTTTGAGGGGAGCACGATAACCATGGAAGTTCAATTGGTAGACATCAAATTGAACTATAATCTCCTTCTTGGACGTAGTTGGTCAAACACTATGTTTTGTGTGGTATCCACCCTCTTTCGCATCCTCTGTTTCCCTCAGTAAGGGAATATAGTGATCGTCAATCAGTTGGATTCATTCACCTATGGGTCTTTAGTAGGAAACATTCTGTATGTTGGGAAGACTGCTACTCCTTATCAGAACATTGGATCGGGTCTATTCAAAAAGTCATCTATTATAGTATTTTTTCTACTTCTGCCTCCAAATGTCTCCTCTTTCAATAGGATTTCATCTGGTCATGATCCATGGATTTTTCCCAATCCCAATGAGCTCGATATTTTTGGTAAATTTATGCCTCTAGTTAGCATGGAAGAGAAAATTTATCAAGATATTCTTATGGCTTTGGAGGCTACATCCAAAGCCAATATTAATTTGGTTACTTCTCTAGAAATTTATGCGTAGTGTCCCTGGTTTGGTTCTTGGGACTCTAATGATCGCTTGAATGATAATTTCCCCACTGACGAGAGTATCATGGAGGTAATTTCTCTACAGGAAACTCCATGGGATGATGGAAATCATCCTTCCTCATTTCTCCCAATCCCATGGGACATCTCCACCTATTTAGGATCCAATGAATTTTGAGTATCGGTTGACCCACTTTAGAATCCAACTTTGATTCATGAAGTGATGTTCGAAGGGAAAATGGGAAATATCACTATGACCATTCCGATTCACATCTCACTAAAACCAGGGATTGTCAAGAATGTGCACAAAATTACCAAATATTTGGATTCGAAGCTAGTTTTCCAATAGCTTCATCCTGTGCACCCAAGAAAGGCTACTGCCATAAATGGTGAAGTTGAAAAACTTCTTAAAACTAGTTTTATTTACCCCATACTATTAACAAATTGGGTCTCAAATATTGTTCCCGCTAATAAGAAGCAAGGGACCATTCAGGTTTGCATTGATTACCATGACATCGATCAAGCTTGTCTGAAGGACAATTAACCCACTCCTTTTATCGACTGGATCATTGATAAATGTGCCCGGAGTGAGATATTTTCCTTCATGAATGGTTTCTTTGGGTATAACTAGACTAACATCGCTCCAGCTAATCAATAGAAAACTTCTTTTATCTATCCATGGGGAAATTTCTCCTATAATAAGCTCCCATTCAACCTGACGAGTACTAGAGCAACCTTCCAATGAGAAAGGTCTTTTGAATTTCATGACATCAAGCACATAGTTAAACCATATCTTGATGAACTTACTGCTCATTTTGGGAAACGTTAAGATCACCGAAAAAAACTTACAGCTATCTTCCTTTTCTTTCGACACTATAATATTAGGTTGAATCCTCATAAGTGTGGCTCCTGTATTGAATGCAGTTGGCTCCTCAATTTCATGGTGTCTAAGGAAGGCATCCGTATCGATCCTCTAAAATTCAAGGGAATCACCAATTTTCCTCCTCCCTCTAATGTTCATGAACTACAAAGTTTGCAGTGAAAAACTAATTTCCTCTATAATTTCATACTAAATAATTTTGAGCTTGCAAAAGGCTTTACACACCTATTGAAAAAGGGAATCCCGTTCCTATGGGATGGAATTTCTTAGAGGTCTTTTGATACATTAAAGTGAGCCCTCATTACTCTTTTGCTACTACATCCTCTCAATTATCACTACGATTACTGTCTGTATTTGGTCACCTCTTATGGTATTATTGGCATGGTGCTGGTTTAGGACAATAAAAATGGTCAGGAAGCTGTACTGTACTACTTGAGTCATAATCTATTCGATACTGAGACCTGTTATGCTAATGTAGAGAAACTTTCACTGGCTGTTGTCCATGTCATTCAACATTTCCATCACTACATTCTCCTATGCAAAATCTTGGTGACTTCTGATTGTAACCCCATTACTTACATTCTCACAGGTCAGTTACTTAGGGGAAAGTACTCAAAATGGATATTTATCCTTCAATAATTTGACTTAGAATTCACTACTACTAAGTCAAAGAAATCCTTGTTGTTTGCTGATTTGATCTGTGATTTTCCCACAGTGGATGATCCCACCCTTCTAGATGAGTCCATCCTTGATAAGACTCTCTTTATCATTAGTACACTTGATCCATGGTATGGAAACTTCATTTTATATCTCCAAACCCATACTTTGACCAAAGATATCTCACTTTGAGTGAAGACATGTTTGCTACTAGTCCCAACCATATCGTATCGTTGCAGACACCCTCTACTGCATTTGTATTGACTTTGTCTTGAAACGTTGTTTGACTCTCGAGGAAGTTGAGAAAGCTCTTAGTGACTACCACTCTAAGGCGTCTGGTGGTCACATGTCTAGATATGGTACTACTCAAAATTTCCTTCATGGAGGTTATTTCTGGCCATCTATTTTTAAAGATTACATCATCACAATACAAAAATGCCATGATTTCTAGATCTACTCTCGAAAAGAGTGTGCCCCACCCTCACCCTTGCACCTAGTTATGACCGTCAGACCTTTCAAGAAATGGGGCATTTATCTTTTGACTTGCAACCCTTGCTCGGCCAAGGGTTATGTCTATAACATTTTTTCCATTGACTATTTCACTAAATGTGTCGAGGCGATGCCTACATACAATAATGAAGGTCTTATTACATCACAATTCTTATTCAATCATGTCATATCTCAGTTTGGTGTTGCGAAATTGATTGTCACTGATCATGAAACTCATTTTCATAATCATATGATGACAAAGCTCTCTTCTATGTTGTGGTTACATCGCGATAACTCCAACCCTTGTTGTCCATTAGCTAATGGCCACATTGAGGCTTTCAACAAAGTCTTGGTCACTATGCTTCAACGCAACATTGGGAAGCACAAAATAAATTTAGATATCATGATTTTCTCATATTTGTGGGCATAACAAACCTCCGCTAAGGCTGCCACTATATTCACACCATTCCAATTGGTGTATGGCCTAGAGGGCACACCCCCGATCAAGTGTGAGATTCCTTCCCTGAAGCTTGTTATAGAACTACTTCCTGGTACCTTGTTGGAAGAGGAACATCTTTCGTACCTCGAGCATCTCGATGCCATCCGAAGGCTTGCTGATTTCATTCTTGAAGCGTAGAAATGACGAGTTAAGGTTAAATATGACAAATCTTTCACCCCCTGCATTTTATCTAAAGGTGACTTGGTCATGCTTTATGACCAAGCCCATGATAATTTGGGAGTAGGAAAATGCGAGACAATGTGGCATGGGCCCTATATGATTGAACATGTTTTGGAGCATGGAGCCTATGAGCTAGCTAATTATGAAGGAAATCCTTTGGCTCAACCCTAATATAGGTTCTACCTAAAAAAATATTACGCTTAATCATAAGTGTGATAGTGTGTACATTAGTGTTTTATTAATTAGTGTTCTTTGGGTTTATTTTTGCTGCGATGGTTTTCCTTGCAGACATGTTTCGTCTTCTCACCTTCTGTTCCACTTGGTTTGTAGATGTCTTCGAATCATTATGTTGGTTTTTCTCATGGAACTTGTTGTAGCACACATAACTTGTATTCCACAACATGGGCACTCTTTTATCTTGATGGCGAGTTGATTAATTTAAATGGTATTTTTTTGGGTCATACAACTAATAATATTTTCGAGTATAGAACATTGATTGAACTATTATCAGATGCCATTGATATTGGGATTACAAATTTTTTTGTTAAGTTAGGCTTGCAACTTGTTGTGTTACAATTGAATGGGCATTATTTTGTGCACAATCTTCAAATTTTGCGTATGTATTTTTGTGTTATATTATTGGAAACACATTTTTATTTTATCACATATCAACATATTCCAATACGTTTAAATACATTAATAGATACATTAGAAAACCGTGTGTTGGATAAAAAATTGTGCAATATGTAAATCAAGACATCATTATGACACATAAGTAGCCATAGAAATATGCACACACACACACACACACACACACACACACACATATATATATATATATATATATATATATATGTATGTATGTATATATATATATATATCAGTCTGTAAGTTTGTTACATCCAAAAGCTCAAAAAAAGTGTGTTCTGTTACAAAAATTTCTCTTCGAGACTACATCAGTACAAAATGTATAAATAGGGATGTTATATGCCCACATAGTGCTCATGGTAGCAGGTGAATGTTAAAATTACTCGCCAGAGTAATCGACGTAGTCTGCTTAGAACTCTGACAATATGGTTTTGAAAGTGCAGTGGAATCTGATCGAATGTAGCATACTATGGAATGCCTCTTGTGAGGCCAACCAGGTTCCACTAAAGCTCAACTAGTGTGTTTGCTCCCTCCTCATAAGGTGCATACTCTGTTGGAAAACCTACCTTCTGTAAAATCGGTGACATAACTGGAGGTCTCTAAGAACCGATATATGTAAACAAATCATAATTTTATGTTTCATAGTACATAACAAAAAAAAGAGGTAAAAAATGTTAAAAATTAATTTCTACCTGGTTCAGTCCACTATGTGCATGGTGGGGTCGAAAGATCTAGATCTCCTCTAAATTCAATGTTGGCATATGCATAGTCCTCAAATATAATAAGTTCACATTGAAGCCACATGGAAAATGCTATTGGGATATGCATTTTTCCCCCCCTCATTGTTGAGGCATTATGTCCCACCATATCATCAGCCTCGGGTCTCTTGGGGTTTGATCATGGATCTCTAGCCACTGATACTGGAACGGGGGTACTCTCTCTAGGAAAAAGGTCACCAGAATGGACCAGTACCTGAACTGTTTCAATCTCCCTCTCTTGCACTTGGTTTTGTGGCTCTTCATGTTAGCCAACAACCCCTCACACCAGTTGAGCATTGGGGCCAAGCAGTCCGCTGCATATTGGAATTGAGATATCATTGCCTCATGTAATGCCTGGTCTCCTACCACTCTTGTGATGTAGTGTAGTATCGTATGGATGGGAAGAAGTCTGATGGAAGAAATATCTACCTTCCCACTCTATGTTTTCCATGCGCCAAGAAAATATCTCTGGATGAGCATGCTCGTACTCTCACTCCCTATGCGAGCTCTAGAGAGTTGTATCCTCTCCCCTCTCTTGGATATTACAATGATGAAATATATGTTTATCACATCTAGCTCTAATTTTTAGTCCCTGATGACAAAAAACTATCAGTGCACGTCTAAGAGAATGATTAAGTATTGGAGAAGCTCCAGTTGATCCCTTGGGCTAGATGTTTGAAAGAATTTCAACAATATGAAATTGCGGAAAGCATTGATGAAATATTGGTCATACAAGGCTTGGTGGTCTTCCACTTGATGCCTTCATTCTTTCCATTCGATCGGCACCTTTGATGAAATAACCTACAAAACATGATTAGTTGTCTTTTTAAGTGATTTCATTGAAGTATTTTTAGAAACTAACGGTGGATTTGGGTGATTTTCTCATATTAAAATCTTTCCCACAGCTAGCGCATCTGTCCGAAATAATTTAGCGCTAGTGGCATGCTTCCATATTGGGCTAAACGTGACTAGCATGACTGCGATAGCTTGAAACCGTGTTGGTCAGAGGCAATTTTAAAGTTTCAAATTTCTCCCGTAAACTTCCTAATTCTGAAAACAAAATGGTAAATGAATGGAACCAAAATGGACTGGAAGTTTATATATCTTACCTAACACCATCAGATTGACGAATGGTGTCTTGGATCAGTTGCACTGCTAGTTTGAAATTCAGAGGGAAAATGGACAAAATGCTCTTCTCAAAATAGAAAGGTGAAAATGTTTTTTTTTTTGGTCTATTTATATATTTTTGAATAATTTTCACCAATATTTTATTATTTTTCCTTGATATCCATGATCTTTTCTTTTTTATGTGTGGAATAGTACCTTTTCACTAGTGATGGTTATTTCCAATGCAAACAAGTTGAATTTTATCTCTTTTTTGGGCTCGTTAAATTTTTACAAAAATAGAACCCCCCTGGAGTCAACTTTCAACTCTTTTAGAATTCTCAAAAAATGAAAATATTGTCTCATAATTATCATTAATAACTCATAAAATTTAATGAATTAACGTTATCTCTATATAATTTTACCCCTTTTTCGGGTTGATATTCACTATTCACGAAAAAGGAATTCCTTGATCGAACATGGTGAAGAGGTTCTCTTAGACATAGTTTTCTACATTTTTGGATTCGAGAGATGACTTTCGAAAAGGGACATGATGAATTTTTCTTTTTGATTCTTTTCAAACCTATTAAACATGAAAATTTACCAAGTTTCCCTTTAATTGGACTCATTAAAGATAAAACGATGAAAGACTTGTCATCGTGACGAGACCAAGTTCCTCCTTCCTAGGGCTCGTTAAACATAGTAGGATGGATTCATTCGAAGAATGAACTGAGATGCTCAACATATGTTATCCTCTTCATGTTGGCTATAAAAATAAATAGGTACTTGTTAGAAATAAAAGGGGAGAATTGAAAGTGATCATCCTATGTGTATTTTGGACAGCCTGTCAATCTTGAACATGACAGTCATCTGCAATTTATGTTAGGTTTAGGACATCGTACGTTCGTCACTTTTCCTCAATGGGTTTGGGAAATCGGTTTGCCTCTCATCTGACTACTAATTTTTTCAACATGACCTCTGATACTATTTGAGTGAAATGTTACCACACTCTGGAGTCGTGTCGCCAATATGTTCAAGAGAAGTCCTTTTTGTCAAACATCCTCTACTTATCTAACCCTGTCTATTACAATCTTGAATCACTCCTACCATCTTAAGATATTTATTGTTTCATGTCAATGATGTGGGAATAATCATGGCCCTCCTTCAATGAATCACTTCCTGTCGACTTTAGCTCATTATTGTTGGGTGTGGAACCTGATTATGTTGTTTACTTTGTATCACAGCATTGGACCCCTGTACCTTAAAAGGGGCGGCAACACCACCAGTAATTAATCTCTTTCGTGGGGGTTATAGGGGGGTTGGCAGCACTTTTCAGAACACCCCACCCCCCTGGCGGGGGTTTTTGGGGGCAGCGCCCCCGAAGCTAAAAATAGATGTAAAATTTCCTTGTAAAAGTATAGTAATTTCTAGTCAATCTGGGTCGCTCATTAGGCAAATGATCTGATGGTAGAAGTTATGTTTAGATTAGGGTTTTCTTCCCTAGAAGGCAACCCCTCGCTTTTATGAGGGTATTGTATTGCAGCCGTGTATGGTATGTGTATTCTCAGAGTGAGAAACAGATAGGGAGACTGTGAGAGAGAACATAGGATATTACAGTGGATCTGCTGTAGGTTTTGTCTCTTTAATTTTTTGTTGGATAATAAAAAGGAAGGACTGGTTGTTCGGGGTGGACGTAGCCCAAACTGGGTGAACCACGTATATCTGTGTCTCTCTGGTTTTATGTGTTTTGTGTGCTTGTATTTTCCACATATTTTTATGTGTTGCATTGCTCTGTAATATTTAATTTTCTAAAAACTGGTATCAGAGCTGAAGGTATATTTGGCCGATAAACTCGCAAGAAAGAAGGGTTCATAGTTCGAGTGGGAGAAATGGCAGAAGATGGTAAGTTTAGGGTCGAGAAATTTAACGGCCAAAAATTCCTGCTATGGAAGATGCATATGGAAGATTATCTGTATCAGAAATATCTGTACCTACCATTGAGCGGAAAAAGAAAGAAGCTGACGACCATGACAGACGCAAAATGGAACATTCTCGATAGAAAGGCACTCAAAACAGTACAGCTGTGTCTTGCGGCATCAGTCGCCTTCAATATTTCAAAGGAAACAACAATAAATGGTTTCATGCAGACGTTGGTGAAACTATATTAAAAAACCTTTGCCTCAAACAAGGTATTTCTTATGAAATGACTATTTAATATGAAGATGTCAGAAGGTGGATATGTTGCAGACCATTTAAATGAATTTAATATAGTTACCAGTCAGTTAAGTTCTTTAGGGGTAAACTTTGATGATGAAGTTAGAGCTCTGTTATTCTTGTGCTCATTGCCAGAGAGTTGGAATGGTGTATTAATGGCCATTAGTAACTCTGTCTCTGGATCTAGTACTTTAAAGTTTGGTGATGTTGTTGGTGCTATCCTTAGTGAGGAAATGTGATGGAAAAGCTCCAGTGAGACATCAGGTAATTCTTTGAGTGCAGAGTCTAGGGGAAGAAGAATGGAAGGAGGAAAGAGCTCAGGATATCGTATTAAATCAAGGAAAGGCAGATCCAAGTCGAGATCGGGGATAGTGTGCTAGAATTGCGGAAAGAAAGGACACCGAAAGAGAGACTGTAGATATCGGAAGGGAAAAGAAGGAGACAAACAGCAAGAAAACAATCATGAAGCAAATGTGATAGGTGATGTGTTACAAGATGATTTGATTCTTTCTTTCGAAAATGTTACTACTTCTTGGGTTGTAGATTCAGGGGCTTCATTCCATGTCACACCTGATAAGAAATATTTTCATGAATATGTTCAAGGAGATTTTGGACAAGTTCATTTGGGTGATGATAAACCCTGTAAAATTGTTGGAATGGGTAAAGTTCTTGTAAAACAACAGAATGGAAACCAATGGCTACTAACAGAGGTAAGGCATGTTCCAGATCTGAAGAAAAATATGATTTCAACAGGGTAGTTAGGCAGTGAAGGTTGTGTGACAACTTTCACAGATAAAACTTGGAAGGTCACCAAAGGAGCGCTGGTAATAGCAAAAGGTGAAAAGGTTGGTACATTGTATTTATGCAATGGTATTTCTAACTCTGTTAATGATTTAACTTCTAAAGGAGAAAATGCAACATTATGGCATCATAGGCTCAGACACATGAGTGAGAAGGGAATGAATATTCTTCACTCAAGAAATTTGTTGCCAGGTTTGAAGAATGTTTATTTGGATTTCTGTGAGAATTGCATTTGTGGAAAACAAAAGAGAGTCAGATTTCTCAGAGTTGGGAAAGAAAAGAAGAGCAAAAAATTGGAGCTTGTGCCTACATATGTATGGGGACGTACTCATGTATCATCTCTCGATGGCTCTTTTTATTATGTTACTTTTATTGATGATACAACTAGAAAAACATGGATTTATTGTATTCAGAATAAATATGATGTATTTGATACTTTCAAGAAATGGAAAGCTTTGGTTGAGATTGAGACAGGAAAGAAGTTGAAGTGTCTCAGATCAGATAATGAAGGTGAATATTGCAGCAAAGAGTTTGATAGGTACTGTTCAGAGCATGGAATTCATAGAGAGAAGACAGTTGCAAGAACACCACAAGAAAAGGGTGTGTCAGAAAGGGTGAACAGAACAATCATGGAGCGTGCAAGGTGCATGAGATTGCATGCAGGATTGCCTTTACAATTTTGGGCAGATGTTGTAGATACTACTGCTTATCTAATAAACAAAGGGCCTTCAAGTTCCTTGGATGATGGTATTCCAAAGGAAGCATGGACAGGTAAAAAAGTAAACTACTCTTTTTTAAAGCCTTTTGGTTGTGAGGCCTTTGTCCATATTAATAAAGAAAACATAACAAAACTTGAGGCAAAATAAAAGAAATGTACCTTTATTGGATATGGTGCTAATGATTTTGGTTATTTCTTATATGATTATGAAAATCACAAAATCATTAGGAGCAGAGATGTAATATTCAATGAAAAGGTCTTGTATAAGAATCAGTTGTAGGAAAAGAAACAGGAAAAGGAAAGTAAGGAATACGCAGTTCTTGATGAGATATCTGAAAAAGTAAAGGTGCCTGAAAATAGTAACAATCAACAACCACAGTAGCATAAAGCACCACAACAACAACAGGCACCTCAAACACCTGAAAGTGGTGTTATAAGATCTACCAGGATAATTATACCCCCTGAATGATACTCTCCTTCATTATATTATTTATTGCTGACTGATTCTGGTGAACCTGAATGTTATGAAGAAGCAATGCAGGTTGAAAGCAGGAAGAAGTGGGAGCTAGCCATGGAAGAATAGATGGACTCCTTAATGGATAACCAGACTTGGGACTTAGTCAACTTGCCTGTAGGTAAAACTACATTGCAGAATAAATGGGTTTACAGGCTGAAGGAAAAGATGGAGGAAAATAGAGGTACAAAGCTAGACTTGTGGTAAAGGGGTTCGCACAAAAGAAAGGTATTGATTTTGATGAAATATTTTCTCCTGTTGTTAAGATGAATTCAATCAAAACTATCTTAAGTCTTGTAGCAGCGGAAGATTTACATCTTGAACAGCTAGATGTAAAGACAACATTTCTCCATGGAGATTTGGAGGAAGAGATATACATGCAGCAACTAGAAGGATATGAGGTAAAAGGGAAATAAAAATTGGTGTGCAGGTTAAAGAAGAACTTGTATGGCTTAAAACAGGCTCCAAGGCAGTGGTATCTAAAATTTGACAAGTTTATGCCTGAACAAGGTTATACTAGATGTCACTTTGATCATTGTGTTTATCTAAAAAGGCAAAATGATGGCAGCTATATTATATTTTTATTGTATGTAGATGACATGCTTGTTGTAGGATCTAACATGCAGGAATAAATGTGCTCAAAAGAAAATTGTCAAATTCATTTGCAATGAAGGATTTGGGAGTAGCAAAAAAAATCCTTGGTATGAGGATAACTAGAGACAGGAAAAATAGAAAATTAACACTATATCAGAATGAGTACATAGAAAAGGTGTTGAAAAGATTTAATATGCACAATGCAAAACCAGTTGGTACACCTTTTGCTAGCCATTTCAAACTTAGTAAGGAGATATGCCCAGAGACCCAAGAAGACATGGATTATATGTCTAAAGTTACATATGCATCTGTAGTTGGAAGCTTAATGTATGCAATGGTCTGCACAAGGCCTGATATTGCACATGCACTGGGAGTTGTAAGCATGTACATGAATAATCTAGGAAAAGAACATTGGATGGCAGTAAAATGGATTCTCAGATATTTGAGAGGTACCACAAATCAAGCATTATGCTTTGGTGGTTTAAACATTGCTCTACAGGGATATGTTGATGCAGATATGGCAGGTGACAGAGATAACAGGAGGAGCACTACAGGATATGTATTTACTGTAGGTGGAACAACTGTCAGTTGGGTTTCAAAATCCAAAGTGTTGTTGCACTTTCAACAACAGAAGCAGAGTATGTTGCTGCTACAGAGGCTAGTAAAGAAATGATTTGGTTACAAAGGCTTATGGGTGAATTGGGTAAGAAGCATGATATGGGCACGTTATATAGTGATAGCCAAAGTGTCATTCATCGTGCAAAGAACTCAGCATTTCATTCCAGGACTAAGCACATACATCTCAAGTACCATTTCATATGGTTAGTATTGGAAGATGGAGAGTTGAAGCTGGAAAAGATACACACTAGCCAGAATCCTGCAAATATGCTAACACAAGTTGTAACCAGGGAGAAACTGAGAATGTGCTCAGTTTCAATTGGTCTTCAAGGATGACGATGAATATGAGAAACAACAAGGTCGAAAGAGGATTCATTGTCCAGCAAATGAAGGAGCGGTGGAGTTGCTACAATCAGTCTCCAAGTGGGAGATTGTTGGGTGTGGAGCCTGATTATCTTGTTTACTGTGTATCACAGCATTGGACCACTGTACCTTAAAAGGGGCGGAAATGCCACCCATAATTAATCGCTGTCGTGGGGGGTCTAGGGGGGGCGGCAGTGATTTTCGAATCCCCCCCCCCCTGGTGGGGGTTTTCGGGGGCAATGCCCCCGAAGCTAAAAACAGATGTAAAATTGCCTTGTAAAAGTATAGTAATTTCTAGTCAATCTGGGCCATTCATTAGGCAAATGATCTGAGGGTAGAAGTTATGTTTAGATTAGGGTTTTTTGCCCTAGAAGGCAACCCCTCACTTTTATGAGGGTATTGTATTGCAGCTGTGTATGGTATGTGTATTCTCGGAGCAAGAAACAGATAGGGAGACTATGAGAGAGAACAGAGGATATTACAGTGGATCTGTTGTAGGTTTTGTCTCTTCAATTTTCTACTGGATAATAGAAAGGAAGGACTGGCTGTTTGGGGTGGACGTAGCCCAAAATGGGTGAACCATGTATATCTGTGTCACTCTACTTTTATGTGTTTTGTGTCCTTGTATTTTCCGCATATTTTATGTGTTTCATTGCTCTGTAATATTTAATTTTCTAACAATTATTAGGGAAGGTGATTTAGAAAATTATTTTTAGGACCTTGGAGCTTGCATGCATCAATGGCAAGAAATTCGTGTTTGACGATAGATTCACATCATTGACCTTCAATAAAATGATGCTTCAAGTGTTCAAATTCAACACATTTATTCACCCTTGTAGATTGTGTTGTTGTACCTTGAGGTCCATCATCATCATTGGTGGTCTCTATTGTGCCTATTAATGGTTCTCATCATTGCCTGGTGATCGGGTAATTCTACCATGTTCGACACCACCACTTTTATTTTTCATGGCTAGATCGATACATTGTGTTGATTGAAGTCGCGGTGAAGACCTTGGGTCACATCTAATTTTTGGTCCAGGCTGCGAGGATGTATTGGGTATTCACGATTATATACATGATCCTAATTATATGGATCGCTGCGTCCATATCGCAGATCGATATCTATGATCACTTTTAGGTGGATGGGTGCAACCATATTGTGGGTTCATGTGTCATTTTATGCATTTTACAACAATATGTGGTTAGGCATATTTATACTAGATATGTCATATATTGTAATTTTTTTAATTTTGCAGGTTTTCTGAAGGTGTTGTACGTTCCTTTCCTTGGTTCATAAACCATTTTAGCATTCACTCCCTATTATTCCTCCATTCTTTAGGGGGCATCTGTTACACAAGAATTTTTCACTATGCTCATTTTCCCATCCCTAATCCTGAAATTCCCCATGACAGATCTTGTTCAATGTTTCCATCATCATTTTCTCTAACCTGCATACCAGTTCTTTCTTCCCCTTCACCATGAAGCCTTCAGGTTGTTTCATGTAGATCTCCTCTTTCAGATCTCGATGAAGGAATTTTGTCTTCACATCCATATGTTATACCTCAAAATAAAATGCCACAGCAATAGATAAAAGTAATCTGATAGAAGTGACTTTGGCAATAGGAGAAAAAATATCACCAAAATCAATTCCTAGCACCTGGGAATAACCTTTTGCTACCAACCGAGCTTTGTATTTCTCCACCTTGCCTTCTACATTCATCTTCTTCTTAAACACCCATTTTCTCTCGATGGGCTTCCTTCCAGCTGACATTTCCACCAGATCCCATGCCTCATTTTTATGCAAGGATGCCATTTTATCAACTATGGCCTCCTTCAAGAGTTTTCCATCATATGAATCTACTGCCTCCCTGACAGTTCTGGGATCATCATCAGTTATAGTTAAAGAAAAATTTGAATAAAAAGCAGATGGAATATACCTTTATGGTTGTCTTCTTTCCCGAGCTGATCTTCTTAGAGCTGGAGTTTGTGGCTCTTCCTCTTCTAAGCCTTCTTATGTTGTATAGTCTAGTTCATCCTCATTTAGATGAAACTCTATCTTCTTAGGTTCCTTTGGTAGGACCTCATGTTTAACAACATATTTCACCTCTCTAAACACCACATCTCGGCTGTACGGAACCTTACTTGTTTCTGGGTTCCAAAGCTTGTAACCGTTTAAACCATCCTTATACCCTGTTATTTCCTAAATGTACCTCAGGCTGAAGGAAGGCAGAGTTCAGGGTAACATCAAACCACGCTCAGTCTGGTAGCTAGCCCTACCAGAATAAGAGAGGGCTCTCTCTGGGTCAATCTCAGTGAAAAGTAATCAAATGGGCTTGAGATGACTGAAATAAAATCTAATTTTAGGCTAGGTATATAAATAAAGGAGTTTGATACATTTTTTGAGGGTTTTTTATGGATCAAAGGGAAAGGCAGTTTTCGGTGCAGGGATTAGGTCTAGTTTTTGTAGAGTTTGGATTGGGGCAAGGAAGGCAAGAGTTTTGAAGCTTTAGATTGATTGAATGGATGGATCAGACTGGTGAGGACCTGAAGAGGGCAAGATGGTTTCAAGAGTCCTCCTCAAACAGATGAAAACATGAAAAACTAAACAAAACTGAAGACAGAGCAAAGCAAACTAATGAATTCTACCTTTATAACTTGTTTGTTCCGTTTAAGAGGAAAGGAGAATGAAAATGGTACACATAAAATTAGTGAAATTACAAATACATGGAGAAAAACACCATCAAAACACAGAGCCACAAGGATCCCAAAGAGGGCTGCAAAGCCTGGTCTATTCCTTTGCCAAAATTGCAGAAATGAAATGTACAATGAAGTGCTACGCAATCCCAAATGTCCAACCCTAAAAATGTCTAAGAAAATACATAATATAGGCAAGTCTAACTCCTCCCCATGCCTCTAGGGGTCGAGCTCATCATTCTAGGAGCTGTTTCAACCATATCTAAACCAGGAACTGAAAAAATAGGCAATGAAAACAACTTGTCTCTATATGCTAGGAAACTGATTCATTCATTCACATTTCAGCTTTTGGTGAATGAATCTTCTAGAACAAGTAAAAATGTGCCAAAACTACATCATGGTCATGAAATTACATCAAGGTAGATCAAGAGTTACATGAAAAAGTGAAACTAGCCAAAACTAGGCGAAATTCTAAGCTGCTGAGTGAAAAATAGGCCAAAATTCTCTATGCGCCGCGCCCAAAATCTCTATACATAACACAATTTTGGAGCTAATTTGTAGGCCCTTCCTGAAGTCCAAATTGAGCTCATGATAGCTCGTTGGAAAGCCCTACCTGTCTAATTTCCGACCCAAGTAGAATTTCTAGTTTCCATTTCCCTTCCAAAAGTTCAATCTCCCAACACTGCTTCCTGTGTGTGCAAAAAGTGGCATAAAGACCATTTTTAGGCTGTTTTTGACCCTTTAGGAAACCCATAACTTGATGAAATCCTTAGGTAATCCATGAGCATGCACAAATTTTCATAAAAAATATAGAAATTCAAAGTTTTCCCCCTGAAGAGCTGCCAATTATAAACGCGCGCAAGGTGGCGCTACGCGTCGGGCAGGAAAATCTGTTTTGTGACCAAAAGATTCAAAAATGACATTTTTTCCAAATTCCTTGAAATTTGGGCTGAAGGTCCCTCATCAAGTGCTATGCTTATCCAAAGAAGTTTCGGCCAAGATTTGGAGCCTATCATGCCTTTTTCGACGCTTTACTGCCCTCCTTAGTGCATGCAGTTCAGTGGTGGAGTCACTGTCTCGGTCATATGATGTATCAGTGTCTGTCCCCATGGTGTTTCAAGGTCTGTGTTTGGCATGTATGAGAGGAAAATGAGAATTGGGTGATTTTTTTCAAATTTCCAAATGTGTGTCAAAGGGGAGGGATTGTAGGAGGGGGACAATGGGATTTTAATCAAATGATAATTAGGGACAAGGGACAACCAATGATTGTTTGGGAAACTTGGGGTTTGGGAATTTTTATAAGTGAGATGGGAAAGGGAGAGTGATAGGAAATTAAAGGATTTAGGAATAGGGATAGTGAGACTTAGGAATGAGTGAGTTGGGATATGAGGGAATAGGGCTTTAGGAGTGAATGACTCTTAGATATGTAAGAGGATAGTGTATTGATGAAATAACAATGATGGGAGAGAAAAAACAAGGGGGAAATGGAATATGTGGCACAAAACTGTTTTAAAACACCAATTTCAAACCCTAAGAGAGCACTTCTTAACACAATGATGGTTTTAAGCTTTTGGCATACAAACTCTTATATTCCCCTTTCAAACAACACCAAACATTACTTAATGGTAATTACAAGATCATTTGAACTTACACGGAGAAATTTGGAATTTTTTAGAGGCAATGACAAAATTTGAATGCCGGCCCTGTGCGTCACGACAGTTATGTGCGCTATGCCAGTTTAGAATTGCACAGTGAGAAATTTCCCTATGCGCCATGACTGTTATGTGCACTGCGCTCAACGCCCAGTGCGCCGCGACCAACACTTCACCACAATTTCGGCCTTTCAAACTCTGATTTCACCCTCCATGATTTTCTTCAGCTTCTTTGATGATTCTTGCATGCAAATGAATTTTTTGAATATGAAAATATCTTATATACACAAAGGACTTTGATTTTTATTTTGACAAACCTACTTTCTAATGTTTGAACTTTGGCACTTTCATATAAACTCTGTTTTTCTTGTTTCCACTTTGATTTTTTGAGCTGAATGACGAAAATTTTGTCTATTTTTTGCAGGGATGACTGGCACGGAGTTTGGAAAAGGTGACCAGGGTTGTGCCTAAACATATTCACGACTGAAAAACTTTGAAAATATACATGGAATTTATTACAAAAGATGAAATTGACGATTTTTCTTCAAAAAAGAGTTTTGAAGAAAAGTCAAGATCTTACATTATAACAGACCCAATAAATATGCACCTTTTAGATTTATTATCCAACTTGGTCCTTTTATCCTTTGGCACATTTACCTATGCATCACATCCAACTAGCCTCAGATGTGAAAGAGAGGGTTTCTTACTAGTCCATACGTCATGTGGAATCTTATCCTCTAATGTTGATGAAGGTGATTTGTTAACTAAGTAACATGCAGTCTCTAGTGCCTCTACCCAGAATTCTTGTCCTAACCTGGTACCAATAAGCATGCTTATTTCCTTTTCCATCAACATTCTATTCATTCTTTCTGCAACTACGTTTTGTTGAGGTGTGTATGGAGTAGTCTTCTGCTGTGCTATACCACACTTCTTACAGAACTCTTTAAATTCCTTATTACAAAACTCCCCACCATTATCTGTCCTCAACACCTTTATCATCTTCTCTATATGGTTTTCCACCAGAGCCTTAAATTCTTTAAATCTGTCAAGGACTTTATATTTCTTCCTCAAGAAACATATCCATGTATTCCTTGAGAAGTCATCTATGAATGAAACATAGTACATAGACTTACCCAGTGATGCAACCAACATAGGTCCAAACACATTACTGCGCACAATCTCTAATATCTTGTTCACCCTCTTAGGACCAGAAGGAAAACTCACCCAATTCTACTTCCCATATACACAATGTTCACAGAAATTGAAATGCAGAGAGCTATTAGACATACATTCTACCATTCCATTTCCATGCAGTATCTGAACGCCCTTCTGTCCAATATGTCCAAGCCTTTGATGCCATAGCATGGTCTTTTATCCAGAGACATCTAGGATTTCCGCTCCACTTTTTGGAACCACAGAACTGTTGCACCCAAAAATAACATTGATTCCCTAAATATTGTACAGAGTTCCAATCTGAACTCCCCGCATTAATACTAGTGCTCCCCGAACTGTCTTATAGGTATCTTTCTCGAACACTATTTTTACAACTACATCATCCATATTTCTTACAAAAATTAGATTTCTAGCTAATGCAGGAATATACAGAACACCAGGAAGTGTTCTAATTAATCCACCTTATAGCTTCCACTTGAATTTTCTACATCCAATGATTCTAGCTTTCCAATCATCCCCTAGGAAGACACCACCGCCATCATATTTCTCATACTCATAGAACCACTCCCTATGGGGAGTGAAGTGTAAGGATGCACCCGAGTAAATCAACCATGACTCATGATCTACATGTTTATTTGAAGAAGAAGACAAATACACATCCCCACCTTCATCCGAGGTGGGTTTTTCCTCTGCAGAAGGAGCATCATCAAATCCCTTTCCTTTCTCAAGATCTTTAGATCTAAAATCCTTTTTGTAGCGTCCTTCCTTTCCACATTTCGAACACAACTTTACAAAATTTCCAAGAGATTTATATCTCCCTCTAGATTTACATCTCCCACTCAAAAAATTATTCTTTTTTCTGCTCTAGGACCTTCCTCGTACAGATAAGGCATCTCCATTCTGACCCTCCATATTTCTCCATCTCATTTCCTCCGATAGCAAGGCTGACAAAATGTCATCAAAATTCAAGGTAGTTGTATTGCTACCTATTGCAATAACAATATTGTCCCATGAGTCTAATAGAGTACACAACAAACTGATGCACTTATCTTCATCTGAGATTTTAATATGAATAGATGACAGCTGACTTACCACAGTATTGAAGGCATTCAGATGCTCTGTCATGGAGTCTCCATCCTTCATCCTCAAGTTATACAACTTTTTTTGCAAGAACAATTTATTAACCAGAGACATATATTGGTACAATGTCCCAAGTTTTCCCCACAAATTCTTTGTCATAGCTTCCCCAGATACATTCAACAATACCAAATCTGAGAAACACAACCGTATTGTGTTCTTTTCCTTCCGATCCAGCTTCTTCCAGTCTTCACCTGACATTTCCATTGGTTTAGTACCTAGATTTACTGTGATCCATTTATATTTATCCACCAGTAGATCCTCCATCTTGAGCTTGCACCAATCAAAACGCTAACCATTAAATTTTTCGATCTATATCTTCCCACCGCTCGCCATCTTCTTTCACCGCAAGAATACATCCCACAGATCTCCCTCTAAACAGGGTCTACCATATGCCCAATCAAAAAACCCCTCAACAACAAAGGCATCCCCTTGAAGCCAAAACAAATATAATACCAAATGTAGGTTTTAACCCTATACAGAAATTGTCTCCAAACGAATCTTAAAATAAAATAAAATAAACAATAACGAGAGCATAAAACATAAAACAAATATACACTGAGATTTTCCCCTAGATCCCAAATCAGGACGACTAGCTTGATTTTTCATTATATTCCTTTTTGTTTTACAACACACATATATACATGCCAAAGCATAGATAAACCCTAATCCATTAACCCTAGATTAGAACATTACCATAGTTCCCTTGGTCGGATCTACAAAATACTAGTGGCCAAAAAGCTTTGTACCCAAAAACCATGTGCAATCCCATGCAAAAAACTGTGGGTGGGTCCACCCACCAGAAAATAAGGTCCAATTTTTTTTTTTCTCTGGGCACTGCCCCAAACCCTGACAAGGGGGGTTGTCACCCCCCTTCTGACCCCCTTGATTTGCCTGACGCAATGTACACGAGGGGCTATTACCCCCCCTGTAACCCCACCATGCGTGATTATTCGTGGAAATAATATAACACATACCCAACATTATGGGAGAATAACAGTACCTATAATAAAATTATTGAAGAAAGGTGCATTTTCGAGGACTCTTGAAGCACCTAAGGCCTTTGAACATCTTAAAGGGGCAATGTGCCTAGTAACAGTATTAACTATGTCAGACTTCACCAAAACCTTTATTGTGGAATTTGATGCCTCAGGAAATGAAATTGATGTTGCTTTAATGCAAGAACGAAGACCCATTGATTTTTAAAGTCTTCCAATTAAAGGAAAGTATTTACAAAAGGAAATTTATGAGAAGGAAATGTTGGCAATACTACATGCACTAAATAAATGGCGACCTTACGTAATGGGAAGACACTTCAAGGTAAAAACCGATCATGATAGTCTTAAATTTTTTTTGGAACAAAGAATATCTTCATAAGAGTAGAAAAAACGGGTCACAGAGATGTTGGGTTATGACTTTGAAATCATCTACAAAAAAGGGAAGCTAAAGTTTGTTGAAGATTCACTCTCAAGAAAGGATGAAGAGGTGGAAGCATTTCTTCGTGCCATTTCTATTATCCAACCAGATTAGATAACCGAAGTAAGGATGAATGGAAGAAGGACGAAGAAGTGTGGACACTCATTCAAAATTTGCGTCAAGATATTAATACATCTGATACATTTAGTTGGAAAAATGATTCCTTATGGTACAAAGATTGCTTATATATTTGCAATAATTCCCAACTAAAACAAAATATTCTTTTGGAATTGCATACTTCTCCTTTAGGAGGACACTTAGGATTTTTCTAAAATTACCACATGGTGAAGAATGAATTTTTTGGGATGGCCTTAAATCAGATATTCAAAATTTTATGGTGGAATGTTTGGTTTTCTAGCAAAACAATGTTGAGACAATTAATACCCTAGGTCCTCTACAACATTTATCCATTCCAAGTCAACGTTGGGAGGAGATTTCAATGGATTTTATCACAAGTTTACCTAAGTTTGAAGGAAGGAGTTTAATCATGTTGTTAGTTGATAGAATTACCAAGTATGCACACTTTTGTGCATTATCTCATCCATTTAAAGCAAGTACGATTGCTACTGCATTTATGGAAACAACTCCAAAGCTACATGGAAACCCGAAGATTATTGTAAGTGATAGAGATCCCATTTTCACAGGAAATTTTTGAACATAATTATTTTATTGTTTGGGTATTCAACTAGCTCATAACTGATCTTATCATCCTCAATCTGATGGTCAAAATGAGATACTTAATAAATGTTTGGAAGGATATATTTGTTGTTTTGTATATGATAGGCAAGCAAAATGGATCAAGTGGTTACCTCTCGCTGAATGGTGGTATAACACTTCCTTCCATACTGCAGCAAAAATGACCCCCTTTCTGACACTTTATGGATATCATCTACCATCCATCACATCTTCTTTAAGGGAAAATTATAGGGTTCAAGTAGTGGAAGATCACATCGAGCATCAAATAGAAGTTCTCCAACTCTTAAAGGATAACCTGAATTGGCACAAAATCAAATGAGACAACATGCAGATCAACATCAGAGTGAGAGAAGTTTTGATGTAGGAGACTAGGTATTTTTACGGCTACAACCATACAAAAAAATGTCCCTCAAGTAAGCTAAGAAGGATAATAAATTATCGCCAAAGTATTATGGTCCTTACAAGGTGTTGTAAAATATTGGTACCATGACACACAAATTGGAGCTTCCTACTTCTTCACGAGTGCATCTTGTTTTCCATGTTTCATGCTTAAAAAAAGTTATAGGGGAAAAAATTCCAGTTCAAACAATATTTCCAGAAATTGATGAGGAAGGAAAGACCATATTGGAACCTGAAGGAGTCATGTAGACAAGAACTCAACAGCTATGAAATCGATCAATTTCAGAGTATCTCATCAAATGGAAGAACTTACCCACTGAAGATTCTACATGAGAGGATGAAAATTTTATATAGAAGCACCCGGAGCTACTCAAGCATTGAGGACAACACATTTTTGAAAGAGAGGTGCATGTTAGGTCCCTATATTACTAGTATAGTCCCTTATTGGTGGTAGTGTAACCCCCTTATTGTTATTGTTGTACCCCTGTAACCCCCATATCATTATTATTGTGCCCTACATTATTATTGTTGGGTTGGCTATGATTACATTGTGGCCCCATGGACTCCTATATATAGAAAGGAGTTTTTGGTTGTTTGAACCATCCAAGAATTGTTCATTTATGTAATGTCTTGGAGGTTTCCCCCTCAAAGTGGCTGATTTCTAAGGCGTTGACCTCTATTCTCATCCATTTTTGGAGCTGGTTTCATAACATTGAAATTGAGTGTTGAAACAAATAAAAATACTTGATATGAGAAGAATAACAAAAAAATTTAGTAATGAAACTAATGCTTTTGTTTTTCTCTCCCTCTTTCTTATTTCAAGACATGTCCTCAAGTCTTTGAATTGCATGATTCAAAAATTTTCAGAGCATGAGATGATATATTTTATTGTGAGAGTAAAGTTTTAAAATAAGAAATAATTAAATGAAATAGAACCATTTTTATTTTTATAATTCATATTATCTATTAATATGAATCTTAATCGCAAGCGTACGAAAAATGCTCACTTTAGCCATGCATAAAAAACAACCCTAACAAAAAACATGGTTGCAATATCTTTAGATCTGCGATTAGTTAACCAAGATAAATGCTGCAAAGTCTAGATCTATGCATTAAAAGACATTAAGAAGTAAATAAAAGCAAGAGTTTCTCCATGCATCCAATAGACAAGACAATAATACTTTAAATAATTTTTGTATTTTTTGAGATCTGGGAAGGGAACATAGAAAGAAGTTACCAGTCCCCTTAAATGGGATGGGTTCTTCTAAGTCCTCAGCACTTTAGATCTAAAATCTCTCTTCCTTGATGGTGTAGAAAACCCAGACAAAAATGGAACTTGAATGGAGCTCACAAGAAAAAAATGGTAGCAAAATATGACAATGATGGTGGATCAAAGTCAGACCAAAAGTATAGATCCAGAATGATCTTTAGGCAAGAAATGGTAGTGAGTGAATGGAAAAACCCTTCTATTTATAACAAAATATTGAGTTAGTCTAGATATTGGTGCAAAATTAAAATATTATTAACCAAATCAATATCCAACTTTTATGGAATATTTTATTATATTTCTTGGAGGGAAAAAGGATTTGAATTTGGTCAAATGCCTTTATTTGTAAATAATAAATAAATAAATTATTTATTTATTATTTTAAGGATGTGGTTGAGTAATAATTAAATAACGAATGATTTATTCAATTATTTATAAATGATTTAGTCAAATTTAACAAGGAATATTGTTTAAATAAGGTTTAAATAATTATTCCTAGAAAATAATAAGATAAATAATGATCTATCTAATCAATTTTCCTGTTTTCGGTTAAATATGACCAGGAATATTAATTAAAATATTTTTTAACTAAATATTCCTTGATAAAAATCAAACACATGTGGATTTATTCAATATTTCCTCATGGGGTATCTCGTTTAGACCATAAACAACTTAATACTTAGGATTACTAAAATATTTTTCATATTGAAAGCAATTTTACTTACGGTAAAATTGGTCTTACATGGTGTACTTTGGTCCATCTAATAGTAACAGGTTATATGACCAAAAATTGGTGTAACGGATTCTCTCCCAGCATATGAGCGTTAGGAGCTAATTGTATGACCGAAGTACATTGTAAGAACTCAATCACTAGACCCCAAGGGGGAAACCAAATAAAGAGAAATATAAGATAGAAAAAAGTGTTAGAGAACTAGACCCTGAGGAGGCAAGACTTACAAGTGTGAGAAGTCTCTTTTATGAGTGAGTACCTATGCTATAGGCGGTGGGGGAGGCATACCTATGCCCGCCAAGACAAATTAGAAAGAATAATGTGTCCAATAAATAAGGGACTGAACTATATAGTACATGCTGGCATAACCATGAGCCAGATAAAAACATGATAATGAATCCCACATACATATGGTGCCTGGGATAGTAGCCAGGAATTATACAATAATGTATGAGTACATGAGATATAAGTACAACCAAAGTGCCCCTGTAAAAAAGAAAGGGTTCTGAAAATCTGATTGATATATGCAAACTAAAAGGTGCTACAAGCAGCTGAGGCTGATATCATCAAATCTATGGAGCTGCATCAAATGCTATAATGGAGAGGTCATACAGGCATGTTGGGGGTTACCTCAAGGGAAATCCCCTCATGAGGTCTGAAACATATCACACACACCTGAGAATCACCAGTACAATCTATTGCATAACTGAACCATCAAGTATACAGATCTCGATCATGCTGTAAGGAGCTGGAGCTGAGAAATAATCAAGTCAAAGGGAAATAAGGAGTTCATTTCCCTGATCCGAGGCACCAAACAAGAGTGGAAGCTACAAATAAGGTACACCACCATCTAGACCTATCTTCTGGAATGAATGACCTGATGTGGACAGAAGGAGATCCGCCATAGGTGAGGCAATAAGGGATTGTCAACTAAGGCACAAGAGAAAATAGTATAGCGAATGACAGGTTGACACTAGGGATGATGATGAAATGGGGGGTACTACGTGTGAACGAACTACTTCCCTTGTTAGAGCATAAAGGGCATGGATGACCTCGCAGAAACTGACACAATATCAAAGGGGAGAGGGGATGGTAGGACTGAAGGCCATGATGTGCGACATGAGAGAGGAACAAGGCAATGAAGGATGGAGGACTATAGAGGGATACAAAGGGACTCAGGATAGACTCCATAGATGTAATGATGACTCAACTCGGATACTCTAAACAAGGGTGACTTGATGATGATATCACACAGAAAATGTTTGATGGGGACCATAAAAACATGAGTACAAGGTGGTTACTCATGAAGAAATTCGACACAAGCATGGAAATGTATGGAGGCAAAGTGGTGCCCCAAGTACAATTGTTGCAAGTGAAGAAATTCGATATTGAGGAGTGGTGAAGTCACCCTTCTTGGAAAAAATGTGTCCTGGTGAAGTATCAAATCATAAAAAACTAACAGATACTCGTTTGAGAGCTCGGTGAGAGCTTTCCAATGGTATAGATGGTTTGTCAAACTGAGCTACAGTGTGGCCGTAGTAGGCAAAAGAAAAATCTAGGGTTTCTCTTTTAAAAAGGCATTTCCCCTCGAAATTCACTCATTTGCAAATGTAGATGTGGTGAATGTAGAGAGGAGAAAAGGCCCTAAATCGTGCGTCGATCGTAGCAGACAAACCGACCGTTGGAATCAAGATCTGTCTGTTGCAGGTAAGAGGCCTAACCCTAATATTTCAATTAAGGGGATAAAATTTTTAGTTTAGGCATATAGAGCTCATGAATAGGCCAGGTTGCACTTTTTGGGGTCTGTTCTACGACCATGGTAGAAGGTTTTGGGCAGAAAACTGCGACTTGTTCTAGGAAATTACATGAAAAGTGTGACCTGTCAGAGAAAGGATTTGCAGTGTTGTTTTTGGCTAATATCGGGGATTTTTTATGGTTGAGGGGCATAGGTTCCCCCAAGAATGTTATTTTCATGCCGAAATGTATTTATAAAAAGGGGAATCTAAACACATTTTTATGATGTAGTGCACCATTTTTTATGGTTATGCATTTTGAGAAAGGGAATGGAGGATTACCAATATCTTTTGGTAATGCATAGATCAAGAAAATGGACTAATTTTTTGGGTTGGCATACATGGTGTCACTATCCCAAAGAGTGGATTTGGAAATAATAAATTGGTGCTCTCCTAGAAAACCCATAGTTTGGTCAACAACAATGTCTAGGGGACTGGTTTGCTGATGTACGATGAAGGAATGATCAGGGATGTCATCCCTAGAGTGATATGAAGTGATATGGGACTCTATAGGTTCTTCTAAATGGGGAAGAATAAAGGTACTAGAATTGACATGTCCATATACACTAGGAGAGTTGTGGAGAATTTCTTCTCTTGGTCTCTCAAATATGGGTGCCTCCTTACCCAACTGTTGGGTATCAATGTAATGGCCACAATGTGTATGTGGTTCAAATGCATGGATTCAATTTAAGGGGGAATAGATAGAGTCAAGGGTGGTAAATACTTCCATAATGGCATCATCGTAATAGAATATTTCATGATTGGTGGAAGAAATACCACCCGATGTAGCGAAGCTACCTGACTCATCGTTATGAGAGGAGAGGTTCACATGCTCATCATTAGAAGGGGTGAGAGAAAAGAAAGTAAATGAATGATCCACTGATGTTGAGCCCAACGTGATCACTAAAGGGAGGTTAGGAGAAACAAAAGGAGAAGTCCCAGGGGGTCTTCCACTGTGGATCTCATAGATGATGACAGGTAGTGGATAGTGGTCGAAGACTCTATCATTTCAACTTCTGGAGGGGGGATGTCTATGGGAGTGAATGTGTCATCTAGTTCTGTTGAAGAAAAATGTGAAAATAAGGGAGTAGTGGACTCATTGTGCTTGGCCTCGAATTGGCGAAATGCCACTAGAGAGGTGCGAAAATCCTCAATGTGGGGACAAAGGTGGGTATAATGTCCATGGATATAACAAAAAATGCAAGGGTGGTTGGTGTGAATATTATTGAGGTTCTTGGCTGTACTCAAGGAAGGAATGGAGGTTTCCAGGACTATCGACTCAGGGAACACGGCATTAACCATGGGCTTGAGACGAGGCAATTCAAGACAATTATGGGTGGCATGACCGACAAAATCACACAAAGCACACAAACGTATATGCTTTGGAGGCTGAGGAGGAGCATGGTTTGTTGGGGTATCCTTGTCATTAGGTTCCCTCTTCTGAGCTTTTCCCCCTTCACCCGAAGCTTTCAAAATAGGAGTAGGTTCCTATTGAGGTGGCTGAGGCACAAAAGCAAAGGGAGGGGTCATGGTGACCGGTTGAATCAGGGTCAAAGTAGGGTAAGCTTTCGGTTGACTAGGTAGTGTAGCAGCTGGGGGATCGATGTACCAGATGAGAATCCCTGGGGTCAAGTTAGGAAGGGATAAAGTAGCCATGATGGGTACCAAGAACACTCCAAGAGGGGGATCTAGGAACAATATCTAATCGGATGGGTAATGGCCAGGCATGAGCTAGAAGGCTAAGTTGAAGTGCTAGGAGCAGGTTGCAGAGGGGGGACCTGCTAACTAGCCGAAGTAGGCCACTTGAGGGAAGCCTGAGATGATTACATCATGCAAGCATTCAATGAGCTAGGATCAGAGATAGGAGGAGGAAGTCTAGGGAATGTACAAAGAAAAGATGAGTCTTTATAGACTCTGGGTGAGACACTAGTCAAGGGATCAAAAGTTTTCTCATTGGGCATAGAAGATATAATGGACTTAAGGGAGGTCTGAGACTTCGGTTTGTAATATGTCAACTGGTCAATGGTGACAATATTTTCATTATGGGGAAAAGAAATCTTGTTGTCAACCACATATGGGACAAAAAACATCGCATAGGTGTAGCTACGACCCAATAGAATGTTGTAATCTGAGAGGGCGTCAATGACTTCTACATCAACGAAAGCATTCTTGCCCGCAAGAGTAATAGGAAAATTGTGAAATAGGCCAATGGGCTGTGAAGCATGGCCATCCCATGCTCAGAGAGTGATCCTAGAAGGTGCCAACTTAGGTGATCTAAGTTGCTTCCAAACTGAAGTGAAAATCACATAGGTGGATGCCCCCTCATAAATGATACAATGGGAAACATAGGCGTTATGGATCTTGACTGGGATTTGGAAGGCGACAAAAGCTGGAAGAGGAGGATGTTTTGACTAGTTAACATCGAAGATGATCAAGCGATCATATGAAGGACCTATAGTGCCTATGGTAGATAGAATATCTTTTCATTGTGAAGGGCATGATTATAAGAGTTCCATCGTTGAGATGGTAGTAGGAGATCGTGCCAAATCATCTACTATACTATACAAATGGGCAGCTTTGCCATAAGTATCATTTCAGCGTAGTGGTCCCTTAGGAATCTTGGTATGAACCTCTGCCTTAGGCTAAGGGATCTGTAAAGGGCCATTAGTTATCAAAAGAGGCTCTATAGAACCTGAAGAAGGGGGCCCTGGGACAAATGTAGCGGGAGGCTTCTTGTATTGACGGGACCAATTCTGAAGTTTGAGGTCAATAGTTATAGGTTGGTCAGATTCCATCATGAGAATCTAGTAATTGAAGGTACCCGATGGAGGAGGCTGAGTGGCCGCCTGACCTTTAGGTGGTTGGGTAGCCACAAATCCTTGTTGAGGGAAAGAATTAGTAAACATAGCTGGCTGACTAGGCGCAACATTGGGGATGGAAGAGGAGGCTTGCTATCCTCACAATGTTGCTTAAGTCTCCCACATCTGATGCATCTATGGTAAAATAGGACAATCATGCATGTAATGATCATAAACACCATAACCAGAACAAGAATTATTCATGCGAACATGCCTGTCTTGCTTGGGCTGAGTGCCATGTTGCTGGTTAGCAGTGTTAGGTGCATTATTTTGAGGATTAGGTCTAGGATTACCAGAGGTAGATTTATTTTGAGTGCCTTTCCTCTTCGTTTTGGAAGGAGGAGGATTAGTTGCGCCCTGTTGTGCATACACCTGCCCTTGAGGGGGCAGTGGCTGTTGTTGCAAGAGTTGAGAAGGCAAGGGAGGCAGAGTTGCTAATGCTTGAGGAGCTGGAGCACTAGGCTATAGATACGGATAATAAGGAGGTTGGGTAACATTGTGGTAAACAGGAGGTTGGGAAAAATGAGGAGGCATGCTATATGCTAGATACATGCTACCGGGAGGGGGAAAAGTGTTGGAGATGTTGACCCCTCTCTAAGGAAAACCATAGCCCATGAGAGGTGAAGCATAGGGATGAGAAAGAGCTCCAACGATACTGTCAGCGACATGAAATGCCCCCAGGTTTTTTGCACCATCAGGTCTAGCAAGATTAGGTAGAATGGTATAAACATAACCTGACTAAGCGTAGATCAGGTCATATTTTAAGGAAATCTGGAGAGTAGCTTCTTCGGTTTGAGAGAAACACGATGTGACATATTTTCCAATAGCAGGAAAAATGGATATAAGGAACCAGTCGATGTAGACACAGTCTTCGAACATAGGGGTTCGACATAGGCTCTTTCTTCTTCACCATTCCTAGACATGATCAGATAGGAGGATCCCAGACGAATGATGGAAAGAAGTTAAAAGTTTGGTACTAGTGTCATAATGAAGGGGAAGCTGGAAATAAGACAAAAAATCCTGGGAAAGAGTCACAAATGTGGTATGAGAGGATGAGGCCTGATCAACATACCACTTAGAAGCTTCAATAGTAAGAGTATGTTGGAACAACCGAAGATGGAAAAATTCATTGGTAATGGAGTTAGACGAACACCACATGTGGAAAGATCGAACATAATTTGTAGGATCTTCTCCAGTGAGACCTTCAAACTTGGGGATGTCGGAAGGGAGATTGGTTGGCATAGCAGGCCAACCAGCGTTATGGCGTATAGTGTGATTGATCAACTGGTTAATGTCAAGAATACTAAGGCCTGCCATATAGTGGAGCAAGGAGCAACCGGGTTAGTTCCTCTTACGGTCCCACTAGTAGTATTCCTAGCATTAGGGTCGGGGCTACCACCAGTGTTAAGTCCTGAACCAAGCATGGTGAAGGTGACAAGGAGAGAACTAGGGGTGGAACCAGAAGGGTAACCCAATGAACTAGAAGAGGAGTTACAGTGTGGACTCGGTGGAGGACTAACTCGAACCCTACACATAGAAGTAAGTCTTCCTAATGGAAACTGAGGATGAAGGCCAAGAATTCTTTGGGATAAATGACTTTGAGGTGAAATGATGAAGGAAAAAACATGGCACAAAGGGAAGAGAGACCAACAATGGCAAGGAGGTGTACGATCAACTGATTACAATGTCGAAACAAGGGTAGAGAGGTGTAGGATAAATTGACTACAATGTTAAAGTTTTTCTTGGTGGTGTTAAACAAGCTCTTCTTCACTTAGGGTGTGTGTGTTAAGTGTGTAAATTTTAATTTTTAAAGCCAGACGCTTGTGGGGAAAAATAAAAAGTGTGTTATATAACTATAAATAAACTTGCAGATAACAGTATATGAAACTGAAATAACAGAAAATAAACAACTAATAATGCATTAATCTAAACCCAAGGAAGTAGGCCTCTCAACAACTAGTCTATAGGTGGGAAAAAATCTAGTCAAAACAAACCAAAATAGCCAATAGGTCTAAATTTGGGAGGGACAATGATCTATAGGTTAGATCTGTTGTTAATAGGTTCAGAAAAACAACAAAAAAATTGAGGAAAAATTGTTGTAAATGAGGTGGCGAAAGGAAATAACCTAGAGGGAAGTGGAGGGGACCCTAGAAGAAACCCAAAAAAAACTAAAGGAGGTTTTTTCGATGGATAAATAACCAATCTAAAGTGGATCTGAAGGTAAGTGATTAGATCTGAAAATGGACTAAACACACCGAAATTTCAGACAACCTGTAGCAGCTAAAACTCTTCCACGAAAGGCGGAGGGTATTGAATCCCTAGGGGGATAGGCTCCTACTTTGATGAGTAAAGAAGAATAGGTATAGGTCTAAAATGGGTGGATACGGAGGTCATACAACCTTGAACAAAGGCCCATACAAACCCAAAAAGAATTTCAGAAAAATTCACGCACAAAGTCTAGGTTGCAATTTATGACCTGTTTTCTACAAAGGTCGCACGTTTGGGCCTGTTTTATGTGCCCTAGAGGTTCAGGTCATATATTTTGCCCCAAAAAGTGTGACCTACACTTTTGGCACTCTCCGGAGTAGGTTTCAGAAAATTTTGTCATCTCACCTGCAGCTGATGCCCTTCACTTGCACAATAGGTCAAAAAACACACAGAAGTTAGAATTTTCAATGTTTTAGGGTTTGATAGGTTAAAAAAAACATCAAGAAAAAAAAAAAAAAAATTTGAAGAGAAATTCAAGGGTTTGAAATAGCTGGATATACAGGGATTTGAAAAATTACAGAGGTCGTAATCGTAAGCCCTTGTGGAGTCGTGAGTTGTTAGTATGAATCTTAATCACAAGCGTACGAAAAAGTCTCACTTTAGCCACACATAACAAACATCCCTAACAACAAATATGGTTTCAATATATTTAGATCTGCAATCAGTTGACCAATATTAATGATGCAAAATCTAGATCTATTCATTAAAAGAAATTAAGCAGTAAATAAAAGCAAGAGTTGCGCCATGCATCAAATAGACAAGAAAAGAACATTTTAAAGAATTTTTGTATTTTTTGAGACCTGGGAAGGGAATATAGAAAGATGTTACCAGTCCCCCTAAATGGGATGGGTTCTTGTAAGTCCTTAGCACTTCAGATCTAAAATATCTCTCTCTCTTGAAAATATGACAATGATGGTGGATCAGAGTAAGACCAAAAGTATAGATCCAGGGTGATCTTTCGGCAACAAAAGGTAGTGAGTGAATGGAAAAAACCTTCTATTTATAACAAGATATTGAGTTAGTCTACATATTGGTGCATAATTAAAATATTATTAACCAAATCAAGATCCAATTTTAATGGAATATTTTATTATATTTGTTGCAGGGAAAAAGGATTCAAATTCGGTCAAATCACTTTATTTGTAAATAATAAATAAATAAATGATTTATTTATTATTTTAAGGATGTCGTTGAGTAATAATAAAATAAAGAATGATTAATCAATTATTTATAAATGATTTAGTCAAATTTAACAAGGAATATTATTTAAATAAGGTTTAAATAATTATTCCTAGAAAATAATAAGAGAAATAATGATTTATCTAATTAGTTTTCCTCTTTTGGGTTAAATATGGATAGGAATATTAATTAAAATATTATTTAACTAAATATTCCTTGAGGAAAATAAAAAAAATGTGGCTTTATTCAATATTTCCTCACGGGGTTTCCTGTTTAGGCCATAAAAGCTTAATAAATAAGGACTACTGAGTGATTTTTCATAGTGAAAGCAATTTTACTTAGGGTAAAATTAGTATTACATGGTGTACTTTGGTGCATCTAATAGTAACATGTTAGATGACCAAAAATTGGTGTAACACTAGCCAAGTAACTTGGTTTTCCAATATGAATTCAGGTTTGTACTATTCTAGAAATATGGATTGCCACAACCAAACCCCTTTATTATGTTAGACCTTTTTTTTTAAATACGAAGATAGGGTAGGAACACCAATGTGTTGTTACAATACTTCCAAATCTTCTTCTGTTGACAACTTTTTCTGAGAAACTTATTTATTTAGAGGCTTACTATAAATTTCCATCCTGTCTCCATTAACTGTAAATGATGTGGTTGATTCATATATGGTTTTGACTTTGACTGATCCATTTTCATCAAGTTATTCAATTTCATAAAGCCCTAATTAATGAGTAGTGAATTTAGCCTTGAATTCCTTGTATTTGGAATAAAATAATAATTCCAAATATCCTTCATGAAAATATCTATTTGTACTGAACTTGGCGTGCCATTTTTCCCTTTGTTGTTGAATCAGAGATATATGTTCCACAACTTCTTTTATGATTTCATCTAATTCATTTAGCTACATGATCCTTTTCTGTTATGCCCCTCATAGATATAATCACAATTCAGTTGAAAGTTTATATCTATGAATTTGAAATTAAATATGTAGAAGAATTTATTTTCCATACACAAGTTGATAAGGGTTGAATCTAATACCCTTTTTCCATGTTATGTTGTAGGCCCATAATTCTTGATTTAACTTTTCTGACCATTTTTTCCTATGCATTTTTACTGTCTTCTTCATGATACTTTCGAAAACTTTGTTTCTAGATTCAACTTATCCATTTTCTTGTGGGTGATATGGATTTGTTTGTTTTGCTTGATTTTTCATTCTTTTGTAAAATGTATAACAAGCTTTGAAGTGAACTATGCTCTTTTATTTTTTATAATTTTCCTTGGTACTCCAAATATAACAAATATTCCTTCAAAGAGGAAAGCTACTACTATATTTTTTGTTTCCTTTTTCATTTCCTTTTCCTCCACCCATTTTGTGACATATTCAGTACACACCAAGATGTGCTTAATTTCATTAGATGGTGGATTTATAGGACCCACAAAATCAAGTGCCCATTTTTCGAATTGGATTTTAAGTACTTGTGGCTTCAATGAAATTTTATCATAAGGTATTGGTCTGCCTGCCCTTTGAAAACTATCACATTTCTTGACCTGCATTTTTGAATATTTAAATATGGATGGATAATAATAGCCTAGATTTAGTACTTTGTATGTTTTCCTTTTATCTAAAAAATGAACACATCATGGTTCATCATTACATGCTTGCAAATTTTCTAAAATCTCATCTTCTCTTGCACATTTTCTGATTAGCAGATCTAGTCCAGTACATAAAATATCTCCATTAACCACACTATCTTTGATTGTTTTCCTTTTCTCTCTATTTTTGAAATGAGAAGGTAAAATTTCATATGATAGAAAATTAGCTATGTAATAAAACCATGGAAATATAATTGATATGAAAAATAAGTGTTCATCAGGAAAGTTATCTGAAGCAAGAACAATCACACCAAGAGGATGAAGTCTTGAAAGAAAGTATACCATATGATTCTCTTTCCCTATGTTGGGAAAAATTAACTACTTAATAAAAACAACTAATCACCTATTAATTAATTTTCAACCAAGGAACGCATTTTTATTTCATGAAAATAGAAAAAATATATACATATAAATACCAATAGCTAGCACTCATTCTATATGATTATGTTCTACACTATGAATCTCATTCGAAAAGAAATGAAATGCAAGACTTGAAAAGCAATACTAAATCTCAAAACCAGAAAGTAAATGACAGGAAAGTAATTATGTTAATCACACGAATTAAATCAATAATGAATTAAACCACATGTTGCTGAATTAGAAATGGAAACTATTACGCTCAACATAATTCAAATGTTAATCTAGTGGAGTGAAATAAATGAAATCTAAAAATTGCACGAAATAACAAATATGGAAATCTACTTTAAGGAATGCGAATTGAAATTCAAATAAACAAGAATGAAAATAAAATTATTTACATGTTCAAGGAAAAACCTCATCCACGATAGTCACCCCAACTTCCCAAGACTTAGTTCTACCTTGAGAAATAACTCATATCGGATTGCAAGTAGTAGATGTAAAACTCAATAGATAACTTCCTTCATTAAAATATATGAGAAATAATTGCAGCATAATCAAACCCTTGGCTTTGTATCAAGTTCAATAATTATTCATCTCGTATTTAGTAATTGTTCATTTTTTAATGCAACAATTGTTCAACTTTTCATTCCCATTTCCTCTTCGTTCCTTCCCCTCCCTCTTTGATCTCTATTTTCATTTAAATAAACAGAGAGAAAAGGCACGTTTCAACAAAGTTGATTTACAAAATGATTTCTATTACAATTTTGGATTGATTACATAATCTCAATAAACAAGATCATATCTGAGAGATGTTCCCATCATAATTCAATAGGAACAAGTCGAATCTAGCATTGCGATTGGAAGAATTTAGAAAATGGGCCACAACAATAAATCTGGGAAAACCATCTTCAAAGAACCTTGTGTCTCTCTTAATGCAGACCAAATTTTGGAAAAATGATCACATGAAAACTAATTGGTTTCATTCTGCACAAAACCCATGTCGTAGATTTTGAGGATGCATCTTCATTTATCCAAAAAGTCCAACACAAAACTATCACTTCTTATTCCAAAGAATTTCTGAATTGGAATATTTGATTGAGTTGGAAATCAAATTTGCAATCTGGAAAAGATCTTGGAGGCTAAAATCATAAGTGATGTTATAAAAAAATTATTAATAAACCATCATTGGAAAAATAATGCATAATAATCTTCAATTTATTAAAAAAAATGAGAAAAAGTAGTATTTATCCATAAGAGCATAAATGGAATTATGTGATTAATTATGATAAATTATGATGAATAACTTGATCAATAATGATGGAAATGGATGAAATAGACATTAGAAAGTGGTAATAATAACGACATATTTGTGGCCCAACATACCCCCAAACTAGATATGTTGCATGTCCTCATGCAACCCAAAGCCTCTATATTAACCAATTTGTAATAAACTAATCAAAATGTTCACCCCAATTCATTATATTCATGGAAAAAAAGAATTCTTCCTAAAAAAAATATTTAATTTCAGTGATGTTGGTGAAGGCACAACAATTTTCACATCGACTTTCAACTGTATATTAATGCTTCTCTAATCCAAAAATCAGATCGTTTTGATGCGTGGATCATGAGATATAAGAAAAATGTTTGTAGGTGATAGTGCATGATTTCTGAAATTCTACAAACTAATTTAGCTTGAAATTTTTTGGGTTTTTGTAGTCTAAGGATACCTCTTTGCTCTCAAAAAATCACAAGAATTCAGTTCCTAGTTTTAAAGATATGCGTAAATGAATTTCTGCACTGTATGAAAATGAAATTGTATGCCTTAAATGAGAAAGAAAGTTTAAAACATCCATCATGTGTAGCAATTCCTCCCCCAAACTGAAGAATTAGCATGCCCTCATGTTATACTAGAAAAAATATTGAAGTAGTTGCTACAATCATTATGCTTGGTGTACAACAACATGGAATAAGGGAGGTTTTTAGAATGAATAAGGAGATCAATAGATGATGGCATGGTCAAAATAAAGAAATGATAAAAAGTAAAACCCTCCCAAACTGAAATTTGTTGTGTCTCTTAAAAATGGGAAGTGGTAAAGAAGTGGAACGAATGAAGATAAATAATGATCAATGGATTTTTATGAAATTCTCCTAAATTCTTAATAAATCAGAAATTTAGCTATTTTACCTCTGTAAAAATGTGGAATGGCATGTAGGGACTACAATTTTTTGAAGCTGATGTAGGCTAAGTTGATGTCGAAAGTGATGCCAAAAGGCAGAAGCCATGCAAGATGAAAGTATGTACAAAGTTTGGTGGGGTTTTTCTTCCCTAAGGTGTCAACAACCAGAAAGCATAAGAAAATATGTTATGGATTCATAAATGCAGTAGCATAATAAACAAAATAGCATATATTGCAACAGAAATCAATCAAATCTGTAAGGATGGTCGGGCAATGATTAAAAAGGAAAAACAGAGAAATAATTTTTATGAAAAGGATTTTTTCTTTCATAGAAAATTGTGACAGAACACGATATGTAAAGAGTGGTAGAAACTACTGGGATTAAATAATCAGACATAATTAAGTTAATTCATATGTAGTTTTACCATGCATATTGGTGTTTATAAATATGAAACTATTCAAATGGTAAATACTCCGTTCGAAATGGGTTGGTAAGAAAAAGTAAAAAATGATTGGTTGTTTAACATGAAACTCCAATGCCACAAGTAGAGCCACTGATGACAGAAGGCATCCATAGCCTCAACAAGGTTTCCTTTTAACCCAAAAATGAGCTAGAATCCTATATTTAGTATTTATAAAATTTATTTTCTCTTATAGAAAGAGCATCATGTTGGCATGGTAACCAGATAGCCAGAATGTCATTCACTAGAATTTAACAAAGTAAACAGGCAAGATTTTGATGAGACCTCCTGTCCTTCAGGCAATTTTTACTCTGGCTAGAAATTCATTGCCTTGGTGATCATAGGGAATATTACTTGTTATCTCCCTATGATCACGGTAGGCTGGCTCATGATGAGACCCTATTATAGCATCATTTCTCACCTTCACATGATTCATGATTGCTTTGATGGTTTTGGGCACCCATTCCTACAGACTTGGACAAATTCACTAAAAAACAGTGTAAAAATCCCCATACGCGACTATGCCCGTACTTTTCCGCGTGTATACGCGAGTCCAGCTGCACTTTTCCGCGTATGCCATTAAAATTATGAAAAAATATATAAAAATTCCCTATTTTTGGGCTAGGTTGATGGTTACTCAGGTAGTTCAACCACCCCAGCACGTGGCCAACTATTTCCAACTATTGAAACTACTTGGAGGGAGTATAAAAACCCCTCATGTGTATGGCCTAAGGGAGAGAGATAATTTTGATATTATACTCTGTTGGTATTCCCTATCCAAGTCTGATTCCCCGTGCCTCCTGCACTTTCCCAGTTCATTATAGGAAACCCTTGTTTCCTTGAGATGCTCATCTCCCTATATGTCATCTTGTATGCACCAGTTTGGAAGGAGTCTTAGTGAGGCAAGGGCTGGACGGATCCGGACGACGGTCTGCTCGAAGGTCGTGGAAGGATTCAGGTGATCTCTCCACTCGTTACTTTTGTACATGTTATTTATAATACAGAAGTACCATGCTGTTCCCGAAATAAATGTGTTAGTGTATGCTTATATGTATGAGAATATTGTTATTTAAGCATTCATTATGATTTATCTGATGTTTTATATCGATTTCACTAACATTTAGAGTAGATATATGCTGTACAACCAGTTCTTCGTGCTTGTTTCTTCCTATCTTTCAGGTTAAGAAGGAAGGACGGTTGCTGGGGGTTTGGACCTCGCGGGATCTGCTTCAACCGTAGGACCTACGGGTAACTTTCACATTCTACTCTATTTATTTTTTCTGAACGTGCATGGTTGTGTGAGTCCTTCTTAAGTAGCATGCCCCTGCTCTGTGGATGTTGTAACCCAACGAACCTCTAGGGTGATATTCCTCGAAACAGAACTGGCGACTCCACTGGGGATCACATTCTTGTGATTCTCCTGCTGGATGGTTTCAGCTGTTTGATAGGATTCTGACAGTTTTATCTTTCATTTGCAGTCCAGTTTTGTTATTTCTCAGTCAGTCTAAAGTCCTCGTTTCTTTTCCAGGCTTGTCCTTTTTATTTTTTTCATTATTTACCTCTACATACATGCTTTTTTCTGCACACAGTCGCGTATACATGCAAGTTTGTCTAAAGGGACCCGCGTATACGCTAGTTTCCCTTAGCACAGACGTGTATGCACGCTGGTTGCATAACTGTGAAGTAGCGTATACCTAGGCAGATTTTGAATTTTTGGGTTTCTTGACTTTTTGGTCCTTTCTGACTATGGAGACCTATTCCTACAGTGTCTTTGTACTCTCTGGTTTGTAAAGGAAGTGGTTTCTTGTCTTTTCTCTCTTTCGTTTGATTGAAAACTAGTCTTTTTGGCAAAGTGTTGTTTTTGGTGCTGGCACTTCTGGATTGAGTTCCAAGATCGCTTTCTGAGCATTCTTGGTTGTTCTACTTTATCAGAACAGAGAGCTTCTGCTCACTTACTCGCTCCTATCTTTGTGTTGTGCTTCGCATTGCGATTTTTTCTTCATTTTTGATTGGTTTTCTTGAGTTCCATAGGCTAGGTTTTGTTGCAGCTTTTCAAGAGATTTTCTAGCTTCTTTGGAGTTTTTGTTTGCGACGAGTTTGCAATATTTGTCTAGGCTGAGTGGCTGAGTTTTCTAGTCTTCTTTTGCTCTTATTGATCTTGCTACGAGTTAGCCTTATAAGGTTTGGGAGCATTGTTGAAGTTTGTGGTTAAAATTCAGTCTTGTTTGGTTTGGATTTTGATAGTTTTGCTTGGTCTTTTCGAGCTCTTTCTTTATAAAACTAAAAAGCTCAAAAAACATTTGCTTTGCTTTTTTTTTTTGCATTTCAAAGGCTTAAAAAAAAATTTCACTGGTTATTTGCTTTTGTTGTTGCATTTTCATTTTCGTTTGCTATATCTTTTGAAGCTTTTGGTAGGTTTCTTGCTTTTGGTTTTCAGCTTGATTTTGAGGAGGAGTTGTCATTGATTTCTTCTTCTTGTTTTTAAATGTTCTTGGTGTCTTCATTTTAAGAGTTCTTGATTTCGAGAACTAGCTTTCTGGGCAACCAAAGAAGAGTTAAAACTGAAGGACTTTTTGGGAAATGTCACTCTACTTTAGGAGATTTGCATCTTAGGATTTGCATGCTTGTAGTGATTTGCATTAGGTGCATTTAATCATTTAGTCAATTTCATAGTTTTTGTGAGTGTGAGTTTTCTATTTGAAAAGAAAAATACAATTTTTAGTCTCGTAGAACCTGTATAGAGATTGCTCTTCATCGAAAGACAAAGAACTGCATTTGCATGTAGTTAAGTTTTTATTAATTTCTTTTGCGTCAAAACACCATAAGTTTCATCTCCATATCCTTCTAACTTAACATAACAGCCCATTAAAATAAGAGATTTAATCTAAAATCAACTAGCAAGTTTTCTAAGTGTCAATCACCAACTAGCTAGGCTGTAGGGCCTTGGAATAGGTGAGTGGAGAGTTAACTCTCCAAGGCCGCTCAAAAAAACATAGAAGTTGATTAATTGAGTGAAATCCAACTCCGTTAGGTGGACCGGGAAAGCTCTCCTCTAGAGAGTCAAGCGCGAGGGGAAGTGAAGGCTGAGAAGAGGGATACCCCCTCTCTGATTAGCTGAATCTGACCTCAAGACCGTTCCGCCCGGCTTCTGACACGGATTGGTGCCCATAGTTTCCACTCCTAGGTTCCACACAGGTGACTGCGGGGGGGAATACCCGTGGTACCTGAGGCAGACGTCACATCACTTTCAGCAGTACTTCTGGGGGGTGCCCTTGCGAAGCTTGGGTGCTTGAGCTGGCAAAGGCTGTCATTAGGAGGTCGGCGTAACTATTTCTGATACCTTCGCTAGTTGTTCTGGGCCCTAATCATCCCAGACTGCTTTCGGGAGGTCCTATATTTCGCTTTCCTGTATTTTGGTGTCCGGTCCTCATCACCCGGAGCGGAAATACTTGGAGGCTGTTTGCTTGACTGTATCTCAGGGATTTTTATTTTAGTGAGTGCTCTTTTCTCCTAGCTTGCCTGGCTTTTCACTTTTTTGAGTCTAATTTAAAATCTATAAAAGTGGCTGATCAAGTGGCTCGTCGTTCGAGGAGAATCTGGGGGTTATCTCCCGAGAGTCCAGAGCCTTCTTCGAGAAGGCATAGGAGTGATTTAGCAGGTGGTTACCACCCTGTGGCGTCTGACGCAGTGGAGAGAGATCCTCCACAAAGGTCTGAAGGTTTCATAGCTGATTCTGGTGTCGGTTCCGAGAGGAGCGTTCCGCTCACCTCGCGAGTTTTGTTTCCTCAGGAAGAAGATTTTCAGATTGAAGACGTACCTGAGCCTCCTGCTACAGGTCCATCTCCTCTTCCTCCTGATTATCTGTTTGTTGTTCAATACATCGGACCTGAGTCGGAGAGACCGGGAGATCTTCCGTATCATTCTTATCTTTCGATGGCCACGAATGGGAACTCGGCTTTTACCGTGAGTGCTGCAGGCATTCAGACTCCTGCTTCTGTTGAAGCAGGGGGCACTATTGCTTCATCTTTGATTGCTTCTAGTGCTGCTGTGTTTGGCTCTGGGTTCACCCAAGCACATGCTTCTCATTCTGGTCCCTTTTGTTCAGGGATGTCCATTAGTGGAAATCCCTCTTTTTCCTTTTCCGCTGCTTCAGCTGGATCTACACCCATGTCTAACATGGCTAGTGGATCAGCTTCGTTTCAGGGTTTCCCCTTTGGGACTGGACACATTCCTAGTTCCAATCCTTCTTTAGGGTCGTTTCCGTTTACGTCCTAGACCCAGAGTTTCAACCCTTGGTCTGGGGGGCAAAGTTCGACTACTTTTACGGGATGGAATCCTGTGTTTACTACAGCGGGGGCAGGGAATCAGTTTTACGCAGGTCATCAAGGGAATTCTTCTTTCCCTTCATCGAGTGCTTATCAGTCCTTTTCTCCTCTGTCTAATTCTTGGAACCCCTATCAGGGGCTCTCCTCTTCATTCAATATTTCAACGGGGGGAACTGGTCTGGGCTTTGGTAACTCGGCGTGGGGAGGATGTTCTTCTCCATTTTCTACGAGTCCTCTCTGGCAACCTGGTGCCTCATCAAATCCAGGCTATTCTTTTCAGAATGTTGGGAATCCATCCCATCAAGGATGGAATCCTCAGGCTCCACCCCGCTTACCTTTTCTGGCAACGTTAAACTTGCCAGATTTGTCGAAGTTGACTAATGACCCAATTTTTTATAGTCCGGGGTGGCCTCCGGTCCCGACCAAACTTCCTTCAGAAATTCCAAAGTTTGAAGGTAAGAATGGAGAGGATCCGGTGGACCACATCACCACTTTCCACTTATGGTGTTCTTCGAACTCCCTGATCGATGATTCAATTAGGTTGAGATTATTTCAACGCACCCTAACTGGAAATGCTGCCAAATGGTATATCGAGCTCACTGGGGGCAGTTTCGCTACATTTGGAGAACTGGATGTCACATTTCTAAACCATTTTCAGTTGCCTGTCAGATATGAGGCTGGGACTGAACTCCTGGCTAATTTTAAACAGGATGAGGCAACGCACATTTCTGATCACATTCAGGAATGGAGGAGAAGGAAGAGGCTTATCAAAGCTCATATTCCAGGAGAATTCCTTCTCGAATGGTTTCTGAAATCTCTGCAGTCAGATATTTCAAAATATGTATCCCTATCTGGGGTAATTTCTAAGGAGCAGGCCATTTTTAGGGCCCAGCAGCTACAACTGATCTATTCTCAGTCTGGGGTACTTTATAAGTATTTGCCCAATGCTCCTCGCTCCAAATTAGATTTGTCGAAAACTAAACCTGGTCTGCATGGTGATGGGCTTGTTGGATCGGTTAATAGTGGTGCATCCAGCCTGCTTTCTCAACTGTAGCAGTTGTCTTTACAATCTGCTCCTTCTGGTCAGGTTGTGCCTGCTGATTCATCACCTTCCCAGTCTTTGTCGATAAATGTTGTCCAAGATTCTGATCCCAAAGGAAATCAACAATCCGATGGGAAGAAGAAGGGACGAAATAACAAGAAGAAGGGAAAGAACGGGAAGGGCAATGCAAATAAAACCAACGAGTGTGTTGGTGAGGGTCAAAAGGAGAAAAAGAAAGTGAAGTTTCCATGCAAACTCTGTGCTGGAGACCATCTCACACACCTTTGCCCTAAAATTCAGGATGCTCAACGCTTGTTAGCTCAGCAGGGTTCTTCTAGTTCCTAGGCTGTGTTAACAAACCCTTTTCCCCAAGGGCAGCAATTAGTTGTTGGCGCGAACCAAAATCCTGGGGCTTCCTCTCGGGGCACCCAGGAAGGGGAAATTCCATCGAACATTTTCATGATGAGTGCTCACGTGGATATCGCTACGAGATCCCATGATTATGGCGGAGAAGAGTCTTCGAAAGCTAAGGAAGTTCCTAATGCTACTGAGCCGCTTCACATCACGAAGCCTACTGTTGATTCTATGCCTCGGATGCCAAAAGCATCTTCTAAGCAGTCAACGATTAATCCAAATGCGAGGGCTGCCCATAACTACTCAATTGTAGAAGATCTGGCACAAAGTCCTTGTGCTATGTCAGCTTTAGAGGTACTCCAGTCTTGTCCAACTCAGCGCAGTGCTTTGCTCACTGCCATTGGGGCTATTGATCCAAAAAATTCTCTTCTGATTACTTTTGATATGAATAATTTTAAGAAGAGACTTCCTCATCACATGGCTTTTCATATTAAATCGTCGTATCAGAAGTGAAATATCTTTCGAACGGTTGTTGATGAGGGTGCTTCCACATGCGTGATGTCTCTCGCATGCTGGAAGACACTTGGATCTCCGAAAGCTGTTCCATTTAGCACTGTTCTTACTGCGTTCGATGGTCATTCTCACAGACCCCATGGTATTGTCCCGGCTTTGCCCATCTGTGTTGGGGGCAAAACTGTCAACATAGAGGTTGAGGTAGTGGATGCAGCCTTGGACTACAACCTTCTGTTGGGGAGGAACTGGATTTATGAGATGGATGCCATTGCATCCTCATTATTTCGAATTGTATGTTTCCCCCATGAAGGGAGGATCGTTACAGTGGATCAACTGGACTGTCCTCCTGTAGACCTGAATGCGTCTTCTGACTCATCTGTTCCGAAGTTGGATAATACTAAGGCGCCTGTTGAGAATTTAGGAGTTGGAATGTATTCTTCCTTGATGGGTACTTTCGATCTTCCTCCTCCTACGATGCATATTAATGCTATTTCATCCTCCAAGGCTCCCCTTCGAAGAGAGTTCTTCAGAACTCATTATTTTTCGGACCCTTGGACCTTACCTTCCCCTACTGCCACATTAGCGGAAGGTCAAGTGGGTGGAATGGCATTTCCTATTTCTGCAGCTGAGATTGCATATCAGTCTATTGTTGACTCTGCAGAAACCATCCCAACTCCTCTTTCACCGGAAGAGTTGGATGGTGATGTGGCTCCGGCTTGGACGCTTAGTTCTTCTTCGGCCCAGGATTGCCTTGATACCACTCTTCCATCTGAAGAGGCCATCCTAGAAGCCATGACTGGTATAGATAGACCGTGGGATGATTTGCATCATCGGTCTTACTTCTTACCTGACTTGAGCGAAGTTGAAACAAGTTTTCCAAGTCCTCAGTCTCCTGGTCCTGTTCACCCAGTCTTGAACCCTTTGGCACCAACACAGGTTTATGCTGAAGGGAACATGGTTGTGATCTCTCCTACTATCCCGGTGAACATTTCCAGGGATCCCAATATTATCGAGAATGTCTTCATTGGAGCTGAATGTTCCCGTGAAGAGGTTCAAATTTATACCGAGCTCTTCAAAGAGTATAGGGATGTATTTGCTTGGTCTTATGAGGAAATTCCTGGCATAGACCCATCTATTGTCCAGCATGAGATCAAGACGTACGAAAATGTTAAGCCGGTCAGGCAGAAACTTCATTCGGTCAATCCTAGGAAGGCAACAGCTATCAAAGCTGAAGTTGAAAAGTTGCTTAAGGCGGGATTCATTTTCCCTGTTCCTATGACTGAATGGGTTTCAAACCCTGTTCCCGTAGATAAAAAGCAAGGAACGATTCGAGTGTGCATCGATTTCAGAGACCTAAATAAGGCATGTCCTAAAGACAATTACCCCACACCATTCATCGATCAGATCATTGACGAGTGTGCCGGTAACGAGATTTTCTCCTTCATGGACAGTTTCTTCGGATATAATCAAATTACTATCCATCCTGAAGATCAACATAAGACTGCATTTATTTGTCCCTGGGGTACGTTTGCATACAAGAAGATGCCTTTTGGTATTAAAAATGCTGGGGCTACCTTTCAGCGGGCCATGTCTTACGCCTTCCACGACATCAAAAATATTATCGAGGCATACTTAGATGATTTAGCTACTCATTCTTGAAAGAGGATGGATCATCCTGGTCACCTCCGACAAATATTTGAAAGATGTCGTTTTTATAAAATTCGATTGAATCCGAGCAAGTGCATTTTCGCGGTTACATCTGGTCGGCTATTGGGATTCATTGTGTCTAGGGAAGGGATAAGGGTATATCCCTTCAAGGTTGAGGCAATACTTCGGTTGCCTCCCCCGTCTTCCATCCGTCAGCTTCAAAGTCTCCAAGGACAGTCTAATTTTGTTCAGAGGTTTATCGTCAATTATGCTGAGATTACAAAGGGATATATGAGATTGTTGAAGAAATGAGTTCCTTTTCTTTGGGATGACTATGCTCAATGCTCATTCGATGCTTTGAAAAATGCATTGACCTCTGCTCCTCTACTGAGTCCACCTGATTATAGCAGAGATTTTCTTTTGTATCTGGCAACAAAAAAATCTACCATCGGTATGGTTTTGGTTCAGGAAGATGATGCTCTTGCAGAGCATGTTATTTACTACCTTAGTCGAGGACTGGTAGGACCTGAACTTCGATACTCTCCGATTGAAAAATTAGCCTTAGCAGCAGTTCATGCTGTGCAGCGACTCCGACATTACATTATTCTTTGCAAAAATTATGTTTTGGTAGCTGGCAATCCATTTCAGTTTGTCCTCAGTAGGCGAGTGATTGGGGGCAAATATAATAGATGGATTGTGATTTTATAGGAATTTGATCTTGAGTTCATGTCTTCCAAATCCAAGAAATCATTAGTTTTTGCGGAATTGATCTCCGAGTTGCCCTGTGGAGAAGAGATGATCTATGATGAGTCCTTTCCGGACGAACACTTATTTCTTATCTCTCCACAGGATCCTTGGTACGGGGATATCATTGTGTATCTCCAGACTGCGAATTTTCCCTCTACTTTTTCGAAATATGAGTGTCGTAAGCTGCGTCACTTGGCCAAGAATTATTTGATTATTGGTGATGCTTTATTCCGTCGAGGGGTTGATTCAATCCTAAGATGCTGCTTAACTCTCGAAGAAGCTGAGGCTGTGCTCAATGATTCTCACAGTGGAGCTTGTGGGGGTCATTTATCTGGGCTTGCTACAGCCCAACAAATTTTGCGTGCTGGGTACTTTTGGCCCTCGATTTTCAAAGATTGTATTGAATCGGTCAAAAAGTGTCATCCGTGTTAGGTTTATACTCGAAAAATACGCGCTCATCCAGCTCCGCTTTTTCCAGTCGTTACTGTCGGTCCCTTTACAAAGTGGGGTATTGATTATAATACTTGTAACCCGCCTTCGGAAAAAGGTCACAAGTACATTATTGTAGCAGTAGACTACTTTACGAAGTGGGTCGAGGCTATGCCTACTTTTGGGAACGATGGTGAGACTGCAGCTTTGTTCCTTTTCAACCAGGTTATCGCTAGTTTTGGTATTCCTAGAGAGATTGTCACTAACCATGGAAGTCATTTTCAGAATAGTATGATGGCTGAGTTGGCTCTCAAATTGGGTTTCCGGCAGGAGCATTCATCTGCATATTATCCTCAGGCCAATGGGCAAGTGGAAGCTGTGAATAAATCCTTGAAGACAATTCTTCAAAGGAAAATTGATAAATCTAGATCCAACTGGCATATTATGCTATATCCTGCACTTTGGGCATACAGGACATTAGTGAAAACTGCAACTGGCTGTACTCTGTTTCAGTTAGTGCACGGGGTGGAATCCGTATTTCCTATTGAATGCGATATTCCTTCTCTTAAATTAGCTGTTGAACTTCTTCCTGACACTTCTAGTCTGGCAAAATGGCTTCTTCATCTGGAACATCTCGATGAGCAGTGTCGAGATGCTGCCACGATGAATGAAGCACATAAAAACCAAGTAGAAGTTCAGTATGATAAGGCGGTCAAGCCTAGGGTCTTTTCGGAAGGTGACCTTAGTTTAAGTCTATGTGGTATGGCCCCTATATCGTTAAAACATTCCTTAAGAAGGAGCGTATACCTTGGTTGATTTCAAAGGGAACGAGTTGTCGGAGCCCCGAAATGGGCTCTATTTGAAGAAGTATTACACCTAGGCTTCGGCCTGGCATGTTACTTTTGTATATAGTAGTTTTTTGCTTTGTACATATCTGATTGATTTTCGATTTTTGATGAGGTGGTGATGTTTTTTGATCTGCTTTGGCAAGTTGTGTTGGATGTCATGAGTCATTTTGGTTTCGCCGATGGTGCTAGTAGACACACCTCGAACTTAGCTTCCGCAGCTTGGGTGCTTCATTATCCTTCCGGTCAGCTGTTGGTATCAAGAGGGGTCTACATTGGTCCTGCTTCCAATAATATAGCAGAATACACTGTAGTCATTAATCTACTCTCGGAGGCAATATCTTTGGGCGTTGATTCGTTGGTAGTTTTCTTGGACTCCCAACTGGTGGTGTCACAGTTGAAAAACACTTATCGGGTATGAGATCCATTTTTATTACGATTGTTCTTGAGGGTACGTTTGTTACAAAGGTCATTTCAATTTTTAACTTTCATTCATATTCCTCGAGCTGAAAATTGGTTTGCTAACTCATTAGCTAATCAAGCATTAGATTGGCATATTAATCATTCCATACAATAATTTTTTGATCATCAAAAACATCATACATTTGATACATTTATCACATCACATCAAATATCGTTGTATATATATCATCGGAGTGTTCAAAAACTTTACAAAATTTGGATCCATAAATGTCGTACAAAACTTGGGCTTATGCCCCATCATGTTCAGTCTCAAAAATAATATACAGTCAGTTAATACATAATATCTGTCTACTCCTGAGGTCCCTACCCAGAAGTCGTGTTCCTATAGAACGTGACTGCGGTGGCAACTCGGCGGAATAGTCTAACCCAGTCTTGGGGCACTCCTACCACCCATCTCTGGATGGCTTCTGGTAGATCCTCCACAGCAGCTATAGGTATTTGGCGGGTTAGTCCCTCCAAATTCCTTTGCATGGCCTGGAGAGTCCTATCTGAATCCACAGTATCCGCTTCGCCCCTACAGTGCTTATGGCGCAGTAGGCCCTCAGGACGAACTGGTCCAACATCTTAAACATGATCATTTTAATTGTCAGTCATTATGAATCCAATCAAAAACATGTTTTCTTTTCATCTTTTCATACATATTTGAAAAAATCCAAAAAAATTATATAGGTCAATTTTTTTTTTGCAAACTTACCGACTGTTCCCCATGCTGTGCATGGTGGAAGAACTAGATCTGGATCTCCACGAAAGTCCATCCCAGCATAGGGATAGTCGTCCACTGCAATGATTTGTTCTCCCCACCAAAGGAAGAACTCATCATCCCATGTGGTCCGAGGTACTTCACTACCCCCCAGTCTCTTCATCATGTCCGCCCAACGGGAAATTCTTGGGTCCCGCGGGCTACTGATGGTATAGATGACTCTCGGTCTCAACGCTGGAATCTTCTCAAAGAAGAATGTTGTCAAAATTGTACCGTAGCCAAAGTGTTTGGTCTTCACTTGGCGGATTGAGGTAAACTGTTGTTTCATGTTCAGTAATAGGGTTGTGCACCAATCGTACACATGATTCAAACATTCTACTGCTATGCTCATTTGTGTCCTGGACGCCTGATGTAGAGAGGCAGATCTTGCCACTCTGCTACTGGTGAAAAAGAAGATTTTCATGTGCAAATCCCTCACATCTTTAATTGCAATCTGCATTCCAACCTTTTTGGAACCCGGTACGCAATACACGTGGACATAGTCTTCCACGGTTAACCCTCCCAGGGGCTTCCCGTGCAAGTCTACTGGTTCTCCCCTCCAGGAGAGTCCAGTAATGAAATATATGTCTTCCACTTCAATGCGTACTGGCATCTGATCAATAATGAAGCAATCCTGATCTGGTTCCCAGTAATTTACGATCATTTCTAGCAACCGCACATTGATTTTCATATTTGGCATCTTGAATAATTTGAACAATCCGCAATTTCGAAGGATATTTTGCGCTGCGCGATCTTGCATGACCTCTTGGTCAATTGCGCTATGCTCACGTTCCCTCCATGAGATTTTCATCCTGTCAAATTTCATCAAATTATGCATTAGCCACGCCTTTTTGGATTTGGACCTGCGCATACGCGGTTTTTCCTTTGCATAGTTGCGTGTATACGCGAGTTTCCTTTAACAAACCCGCGTATGCGCAAGTCCTCATTTTTTAGCAAGGGTTTTAAAGCTAAAATTCACTTAATTTTAAATTCCAAATGGACAAAATGAATAAACAGGATTATTTAGGAGCCTACCTGAACTTTCGGTGCGTTTCGACAGTCGGTTGTTCCTGATTTGACGAAAGAATTTTTTTGCTCCAGAGCACTTTTTCCAAATAAACAATGCAATAATGAATCAAATATGAGGTAATTTGTCTATTTATGGCTAAAAAGTTGAAAATTTTCGCAAAAATTCCTTATTCTTATTTTTTCGATCTATCCTAAGCTGCATAACCTGGATGCTTGGAAGTGCCCAGTTTGGTATGTTTTCAGGTACATTTTGACGATTTTGAGATTTTTTCCGATTTTTGATCCATGATTACCAACTAGTCACGACAGGTATATGATCTTCACTGGCATATAGGTTAGGGAAATCACTTTCCATTGCATCTTTCATTCTAGCCTCCATACTGATCACTTTCCTTAGGGTCGATCCCATCAGGTCATGAGTATTACACCCATTTCACTCGCCGATTATTTAATCATGACTTGATGGTAGAGCCTTCCTTTACATGGGCTTCCTAGTTAGTTCCTCGCTATCACTTGTTTCCCATGATGTGTTTTATGTAGGCTCGGGAGTCCTCTTTAGTCCCGCCATGTCTTATGTGTTGAAGCTTCATTCTTCTTCTTCTTCACTATCATTTTTTCTGGCTTTTACCCTAGAGGCTCCCTGGTGTCGTTAAGTTGTATTACTGCATTGCATATTGGCTACTTGTTTATCCTGGCCTTTAGCCGGCTTCATTTGGAATCGATATTTAAGCCAAATTTTGACCTTGAATTTCTGTACAAGTTAACCATTGCATGCACTTAGCTATCACGACTTGACACCTTTTTACCCATGGATGGAACGTTCCTCTGAGTATCACTTACTAGTTTTCGCCACCTTGCATTGAGCATAGGATTGTTCCAATCCTAGGAACTAGTGCATATGATTTCTTGATACTCGTTCTATCCATTGTACCATAGCATTCTTTTATTCTTTTTCAGGCTTCTTATATGAAAAAGAAAAAAAAATCAAATATAACAAAAAGAGCGGGAACGGGATGTATCTTTGTTGTTTTGATGGCAGTACAAAGTCAGTTTGTCACCCTTGAACAAAGAACATATACTTATATATATTTCCTTCATTTGGGATGGTTTTAGTTTTGACCTAGGTTCAGCCTTTACCATGTTTCACTTGTCAGTTCTCACCCGGTTGGTTATCTCTTCCAATCATATGGAGAGTTTGTTCTGCCTCCTGCGTAACAGACTTATATAGTGTCACTTTTTACTGCCATGGTCATCACGAGTCGTGCTTTTGTTCAAGGGAAGTCTAACCTGAGTCGGCCATTCTGCGGTGTCTCTTGAATCATTATTCAGTTGGCCTTCCCGGTCTTGTCAGTATCATGTTCTATCACATCAGATGTTTTGGTCTTCTGCTCGTGCTGGTTTGAGAAGGTCCCCATTGACTTCTTGTCGGCGGGTTTGTCTCTTATCGACTACGACTCATTGCTCTGAGAGGAAACCTAGAGCCGCACCCTGGGCCTATTTCCATCATTGATAGGTGACCTTGTGCGCAGAATTTGATCATCATCATGGGTCTTTGACTAAGTGGTTTCCCCTGTGTTCGACGTCAACACACATTATCATACTTGGGATTCGTGCAGTACCTTGATTTCCATTTGACCCTATCGGTGGATTTCTCGCCTCCGTGTCAGCTTTCATTATTGGTTGGTTCAGAGGGTTTCTTCTGTGTGCTAGCTTCATCTTGTACATGTCGAAAACGTACTTCGGTTTTGGTTCTGTCACTCTACTTCGTCCGATTCCTTCCAAATTTTGGCCTGCGGGTTACACTCGCGCTGGACTGATGTGGGATGCCTTAATGCCTTCCTTCCAACAGATCTTTTCTCGTCGACTTCGACTCATTGCTCTAGGAATAAGGTCTAGAGTCTTTTTGTCAGTACCTTAGGGTTTGCAGTCATCAGTGGCAGACTCTTCGCTATCGACAGTGGGGATTCATCATTGCCTCCTGATTAGTAGATTCTTTCAAGTGTTCAACTTCAACTCATTCATTCGCACTTCTTAGATTGTACTGGGGCACCTTGACACTCATTATCATTATTGGTGGGTTGTCTCGTGTTGGTTAATGGTATACAACATTGACCGGTAATCCAACGATTTCTCACATGGTCGACTTCAGCTCATTTATTCCCATTCTGTAGAATTGTGCCATAGTGATCGGTGAAGACCTTGGGTTGCATCAGCATTCTTCGGTTCACTTTTGACAGTCTATTCAGTTTCTGCCAGTGATGCCATCCACCCTTATATGTTGCAGTTCAGTACAGCAGCATCCTATATGTTGGCTCCCGAGTTGCGTGATTGTACCGTTTGATCCACCTCTTATGATCCAGTACTTGGAGATTCAGTTACTTATTTGATCAGACATCTAGTGGCACCATCTTTGATCAGCTTTCTATATGTGATACTTGGACATTGATTCAGACTTACACTTCCGGGCCATGCTCAGATGATTCATTGTGTACTTTCAGTTCAGCTATACTTGTATACATGTTGGATCTATTCACTACTTTCTATATGATGTATTTTTTACTGATCATGGGTATGCCCGCCTCAACATGAGTTGACTCTCTGTTTTCTTTCATTGGTTTTTGGCAGGCTGAAATCTGGTGAAGTTCTCTCTTGTCCTTGCGAAGGTCTTTCTATGTGCATAATACATTTTAGCCATCATGTACCCCTTCTGACCTCATATATTAGGGGGCATCTGTTATAGCATCATTTCCCACCTTCACATGATTCATGATTGCTTTGATGGTTTTGGGCACCCATTCCTACAGACTTGGACAAATTCACTAAAAAACAGTGTAAAAATCCCCATACGCAACTATGCCCGTACTTTTCCGCGTGTATACGCGAGTCCAGCTGCACTTTTCCGCGTATGCCATTAAAAATGATTAAAAAATATATAATTATTCCCTATTTTCGGGTTGGATTGATGGTTACTCAGGTAGTTCAACCACCCCAGCACGTGGCCAACTCTTTCCAACTGTTGAAACTACTTGGAGGGAGTATAAAAACCCCTCATGTGTATGGCCTAAGGGAGAGAGAGAATTATTGATATTATACTCTGTTGGTATTCCCTATCCAAGTCTGATTCCCCGTGCCTCCTGCTCTTTCCCAGTTCATTATATGAAACCCTTGTTTCCATGAGATGCTCATCTCCCTATATGTCATCTCATATGCACCAGTTTGGAAGGAGTCTTAGCGAGGCAAGGGCTAGATGGATCCGGACGACGATCTGCTCTAATGTTGTGGAAGGATTCAGGTGATCTCTCCACTCGTTACTTTTGTACATGCTATTTATAATACAGAAGTACCATGCTATTCCCGAAATAAACGTGTTAGTGTATGCTTATATGTATGAGAATATTGTTATTTAAGCATTCATTATGATTTATCTGATGTTTTATATCGATTTCACTAACATTTAGAGTAGATATATGCTGTACAACCAGTTCTTCGTGCTTGTTTCTTCTTGTCTTTCAGGTTAAGAAGGAAGGACGGTTGCTGGGGGTTTGAACCCTGCGGGATCTTCTTCAACCGTAGGACCTACGGGTAACTTTCTCATTCTACTCTATTTAGTTTTTTTGAACGTGCATGGTTGTGTGAGTCTCTGTTAAGTAGCATGCCCCTGCTCTGTGGAGGTTGTAACCCAACGAACCTCTAGGGTGATATTCCCCGAAACAGACCCTCTATCCTTTCTAAAATATTTGCATAGTATTTGCATTTTTGTACACACACACACACAGATATATATATATATATATATATATATATATATATATATATATATATATATATATATATATATATATATATATATTTATATATATATATATATGGAGTCTCATTAACTCCTTAAGAGTTAGGGATGGTGTGAGGAGTGAAAAGAAATTCCAATAAAGGTTATACACTTATTCATAAGTCACCCTACACTACAATATTAGCCATTGAAAGTGTAAAAAGATAGCCCAACATGCTATTAAGATAATGAATTCTTTATAATATGTATGAATAAAAGATATCCAACAAGCCATTACATGATTAGGCCATATCAATGTCTGAAAATAAAGATATCCATCAAAGGTAAAAATATCATAATTTTTATTAGTGTTGCTACTTTTCCCCTTTTTAGATGCACATTCGCCATTCACAAGATGATTCTCATGAGAAAATTCATTAAAAAAAAAATTATATGGTCATAAAATTGGCAAAAATTCATCTAGAGAGCTACTTATTACAGAAAACATGGTTTTTCAGTCGATTAAACAACAACTATTCAATTAACAGCAAAAAAACACGCCAAAAAAATTTGTGTTGTTGAATTGATTGAAGAGCAAAAAAAGCAGACCAAAAAAAGTGTTGTTCAATCGATTGAAAAACCATTATTCAATTGATTGAGCAACAACAAAAAAACACAAAAAATTATGTTGTTCAATTGAATGAGCAAAAAAAAACACACCAAAAAATATTTCATTGTTCAATTGATTGAACAACAAAAAAACACACCAAAAAAATTGTTGTTCAATTGATTGAACAACAAAAAAACACCAAAAAAATTGCGTTGTTCAATTGATTGAACAACAAAAAAACACCAAAAAAATTGCATTGTTCAATTGATTGAATAGAAAAAAACACACCAAGAAAATTATGTTGTTCAATCGATTGAACAGCAAAAAAACACACAAAAGAAAATTGCATTATTAAATTCATTGAACAGAAAAAAAAACACAAAAAAATTGATGTTCAACTGATTGAACAGCAAAAAAAAAACACTCCAAAAAAAATTGCATTGCTCAATTGATTGAACATCAAAAAAACACACCGAATTTTTTTTTGTTCAATTGATTGAACAACATCCATTCAATTGATTTAACAACAACAAAAACAAACAAAAATTGTGTTGCTCATTTGATTGAATAACAAAAAACACACCAAAAAAAATTGTTGTTGATTGAACAACAAAAAAAACACACCAAAAAAATTGCGTTGTTCGATTGATTGAACAACAAAAAACACAACAAAAAAAATAATGTTCAATTGATTAAACAACAGTTGTTCAGTTGATTGAAGAACAAAAATAAAAAATAAAAAATTGTGTTATTCAATTGATTGAACATTAGCTATTCAATTGATTGAACAATGAAAAACACAGCAAAAATTGTGTTGTTCATTTGATAAAACAACAAAGTTCGTTGGACAGAACAACAACTATTTGTTTAATATATAAACTGTGTATTTAGCAACGAAATGGCAACCACAACTTTGAAGGAAGCAACACATGAAACATGAAAACATAAGAGAAATCGAAAAAGAAACAACACTTTATTATAAAGAGTAAAGAAATAAAAAAATTAAGTTACAACGGTTGTGTTTTCAGTTGCAGAAATGTTGTTTCCTAAGGGAACATCAGTCTATTTATGGGAACAACAATTTGTCAGTTCTGAATGAATGGAAAAAAAATGATCGTTTGGAAAAATTCTTTGGTGGAAATGACTTGAATTATCAATTCTTCATTTTTCCTCTTATGAATCCATTAGGTAATGAAAAAGTTTTCATGTTGTTTCCTTCATGTTGGTGACCAATAGTGGGGATAGTTTTTCAAAGAGCTCTTACAACACCTAGAAAGGCTCAAAATCATATGATATTAGATTTATTAATATAATATTGGATGAAAATATCTTATGTGATTATCATTGCCTTCAAGAATGATTTGGTCATAAATTGACCTCCTTTATTCTCTCGGGACATGCAAAAACTGAGTGTCTAACCGCAATAAAACATGAAACAATGGAAGAAGAGAGATGATTGGGCTCTCTTAGTCCAAGACATATGAAAAAAATAACTAGTTACTTTGTAAAATGAATCCACATAAAAAAATAAGCAAAGTAAAATTAATTTGTTACCTGTGAGGGAGCAGTGGTCAACCATACTAATCAAAAATGTTTTAATCATAAATTATTTTTTTTTCTTCCAATTTTAGTGATTCCAAAGCCAAATGAATATTATTTCAAAGATATATCACCAACAGAAACATGTTATAAAAATTCCATGATATGATATGTCAAATATACTTAGAACAACCTGCATAACAAAGTCATCTTCAATTTCTGATTTTAGACCAACAGTTGATATTTAAGGCATAAAGTTTTCGTTTAATGATGGATTAAAATTATTAAAATTGGATATTAAAGTATATTAATTTATATATCTCCAATAGAAACATGTTTTGAAGGCAATAATAATTTATGGGTCAAATACTCAAGTGAACAACCGGAAAAATAGATTTTTGAGAATGTTGATTACGATAGGCAATCATTGTTTTGGTCATAACTTTCTCACACGATATCAAACTAGAGTGATTCAATATGCCTTGTAAACTTGATTCATATGGGAATATTTCATAGAAACATATTTTTAGGATCCAGTCATTTTGGCCTCCAAAAAATGACTGTCCCATCTATGTCCTCCAGCTGCCAACTAGACACCCTATCTATGTTTTGGTTATAAAATTTTTGTTTCAAATGAAAATTGAGTGATTAAATCTGGGTTATATTGTAGAAATAAATGTATAATTAGGATATAAATAGGTTTTAAAAATACTCCCTTTTGATCCCTCAAAACATGACTGTCTCGACTGTGTTTTCAGAAAATTTATCAAGCCCACAAACCCAAAAAAATATGATATTCAATTTTTTTTTCCAAATTGGTGACAAAATGAGTATGAGTGTTTGTATAAACATTTAATTCAATATAATACATCTACATTCATAAATAAGCTAAAAAATGTATCACCAATTTCGAGTTCGACAACATGTTGTAACAAAAACAACTGTTTTGTTTTGTTTTAGATAAAGTCAATTATTTATTTTAGTTCTTATTCATTTTATTATCTACACTAACCTACTCTAATTTGAAATATAAAACATACTTACATGTAAGATTAATTACAATGGAACCCTTTTGAAATAAGGTCTCAAGTATGTAGATACCCAAATTTGAAAAATACATGTTAAAAAATTATAGGGTATGAGAGAGCAACTTCTCTTGAAAATGTGTCACCAAATGTTTCAAACGAATGATGGATTGAAAAAAATCTTCAATATAGCCTTGAATTTCTTTATTTCCCATACTTTTCCTATCATGAAGCTCTTCCAAGAATTCTGCAATTTCTGGATTTGAAGCCTTCCCAATCTCAGTATAATTTTTTTGTAGGTGTATGTGAGATAGAATGGGTAGGAAGGGTAGGTAAATTTTCCAGTTTAGCACTGTAAGCATACTGAACTAGTTTATTATTATGAGGGTGTCGAATGTATTTAGCAGGAAATTGTGTAGGGCATGGAGGAGTTTGATGTAGTTGATTGGGTTCTGTGCATGATTTTGGTAGACAAGTAAGAATTTGTTGAAAATATGGTAAATAATATGGATGATGTGCTTGTGTGACAAGATGAGGGAGACTATTCATGTAATCATAATATGAACCATGCCAAGCTTGTGGACAAGATTGGTTATATTTATATTCATATTGACATCGTTTCCCTAATAAAGGAGTATTCCATAATGGATTATGCAAGTAAGAAAATGGAGAGGAAATGTTTCGAATCATACATGTAGGCCATGGTTTCCATGGTTGTGAAATTGTAGCTTCTTGATCTCTTTGATATGATTCTTTCATCCTAGGTAGGAAAGATCAGTTACCCCTAGGGTGTCTCTTTCAGCATCAAGGGAAAAGCACTTCTTCAATTTTTTCTTAATTGTTCTTAGCCTGCAAAATGTTGAATTGTGAATTTAGAGAGCTAATAAAATCAACTTTAAAATGTTCAAATAAATCATTGATTTTAGCTCTTATATCTCCTATTCTTATAGTAGATTTGGAAATGAAAGATGAAAATTCTATAGAATTCTTTCCAGCCTTGAAGATTCCTCTTGAATGCCTTATGCATAAATCACAAACATCATCATAAGATAGCTGAAAAAAATCACATTTTCGTATAAGATTTAAGAGTTCTAAAAATTAGTGTTTGATTACTTTGAGTAGGAGTGTTTTTAAGATCTATTTTTCCAAATTCTTATACTTTTATTTTTTAAGCTTGTATTTAAATTGCTCCACATAGTCCTCCAAGCTTTCATCTTCCCCATGTATAATATTGAAAATATCTTCAATGGCCTTGCAATAGTTTTGGTACTTCTTCAAGAATACATTCTTCATTTCCTCCCATGTTTGAATGTAGTTCCCACCAAGGCTCATGAACCATCAGAGAGCTACTCCTTTTAGAGTAAGAGGAAACACCTTCAAACTTTGATCATTAGTATAACAATCATATCCTCTATAATGTACTTCAAACTAAAATAAAAATATATCTAGATCTTCATTTTCCAAAACATGAAATTTTGGTAGAGAAGATGGGGGAATTATGTGAATTTATGTCACTCCTCTTAGATCTGTGATAGGAAATTAAAAAGTAGTGATGTGTGCCATTTCTTACCATGATAGAAGATGTTCTTCATGTGTTGGTTTAAGGGTCCTCCTTCAAATTCTCATGTTAATTGGTTAGTGGAATGGATGGTTCTTACATCACCACTTAAGTGAATTGATAATATTTCTTCAAATTTCTACCTTTTCTACTAATTCATCCATAAAAAAAAAAACACCTATCATATTTAACCTCTGCACAATTGTTGAGAAGTGGGCTAGAGAGAAAGTGTTTTCCTTGCTAATACGCAGGTTCTTACCTCTCGTTTTCAATACCCAATTTTTTCGCAACAAAAGGAAAAAATATAAAAATACATCACTCCTAAAGACTCTCCCTATATGAGGTATGTATATACAACCATATATTAGTGTGGTAGTGTTATTCGACTTCCTTCCCCAGCAATGACGCCAAAATGTAGGGAAAAAATAATTTCTTAATAAAAACAAATAATCACCTATTCATTAATTATCAACCAAGGAACATCTTTTTATTTCAAGATAATTGAAAAAATATATGGATAGAAATACCAACAGCTAACACTGGTTCTATATGATTATGTTTTACACTATGAATCTCATTCGAAAAGAAATGAAATGCAAGAGTTGAAAAACAATATTAAATCTAAAAACCAGAAATTAAATGAAAGGAAAGTAATTATGCTAATCACACAACTTGAACAAATAATGAATTAAACCACACATTTCTGAATTGGAAATTTAAAATTTTAGGCTCAACATAATTCAAATGTTAATCTAGAGCAATGAGTTAAATGAAATCTGGAAATTGCAAGAAATAACAAATATGGAAAATGAAGCAAACAACAAATTAATTAAAAGGAAATCTACTTTAAGGAATGTGAATTGAAATTAAAATAAACAAGAACGAAACTAAACTAATTTACATGTTCAAGGTAGCATCACGTCCAAGGTAGTGGGCTAGAAACCCATGTCTCACTTTTCCCTTGAGAAATAACTTAGATCATATTACAAGTAGCAGATGTAAAATTCAATAGATAAATTCCTTCATTAAAACATATGAGAAAAAATTACAACATAATGAAACTGTTGGATTTGTATCAAGTTCAGCAATTATTCATCTCATATCTAGTAAATTTTCACTGATTCATGCATAAATTGTTCAGTTGTTCATTCCAATTTTCTCTTTATTCCTTCCCCTCCCTCTTTGATCTATGTTTTCATTTAAATACACAGAGAGCAAAGGAAAGTCACAACAAAGTTGATTTACAAAATGATTTCCATTACAATTTTGGATTGACTACATAATCTCAATAAACAAGATCATCTATGAAAGATCTTCCCATCATAATTCAACAAGAACAAGTCAAATCTAGTATTACAATTGGAAGAATTTAGAAACGTCGACAACAACAAATATACGAAAATCATCTTCAAAGAACCTTGCATTTCTCTTAATATAGACCAAACTTTGGAAAAATTCTTCAAGGAAAACTAATTTGGTTCTTTCTACACAAAACCGATGTCTCAGATTTTTAGGATTTATATTCATTTGTTCGAAAATTCCAACGAAAAATTGTCACTTATTATTCCAGTGAATTTCTGAGTTGAAATATTTGATTATGAGTTGGAAACTAAATTTGCAATATTGAAAATATCTTGGAGGCTAAAATCATAAGTGATGTTATACAAAAATTATTAATAAACCATCATTGGAAAAATAATTCATAATAATTGTCAATTTATTAAAAATAAAGGAGAAAAAATATTATTTATACATAAGAGCATAAATGGAATTATGTGATTAATTGTGATAAATTATGATGAATAACGTGATAAAGAATGATATAAATGGATGAAAATAGATGTTAGAAAGTGGTAATAATAAGGACATCTTTGTAGCCCAACACCCTGGTCTATCGAACATCGTAACTTTAAATTCCTACATAAATAACAACCATCTTGTAATCCTTACATTATTAATTGGTTTTTTCATTAGATACCTAATTATTGAGTGATTGGTGTGAATGAAAAGTTCATATTATGTGATATAATGTCTGAATTTGTTAAATTCTTGTACTACAACTAGCATCTTCTTTTTCAGTAACTCTATAGTTCAACTCAACAGGGGTAAAGTTTTTGCTAATAAAATAGATGGAATAGTTCAATTGATATTATTTTTGGCCTAGAGATGCTCCTATTATTCTTTCTAATGCATCTCTAGAGATGTGAAATGGAAGTGTCCAATTAGTTCCTCTTAGAATAAGTGTTGTAGATTGTTTTTGTTTGGGGTTTTAGAATGCAGTTTTCCAATTAGTGTTCCATTGAAACACTATGTATTTTGTAAGTACTTTAAATAAGGACAAGCCCATTTTTCTAAAATTATCAATAAATATTGAAAAAAACCCTGCATATCCAAGAAAATGCCTTACATCGTTTTGATTTTTTGGTGCTGAAAAATTTACAAAGATTTGGCTTTTTGCTCAATCTAATTTTATTCCAAAAGAGGTAATATAATGACCCAGCACTATACCTTTTGTTCACATCATGAAAAAATTTTCATTGCTAAGAAATAAATTTGTTTCGACGCATCTCTTTAAAACCTTTCCCAAAATTTTCAAGCAATCGTCAAAAGTATTTCCATACACATTGAAATGATGCATATAAAATTGTACACATTCATCTATCAAATCAACAAAAATGGCGAGGACTGCTCTTTGACAAGTAGTTGGTCCATTACATAATCCAAAGTGTAATGCATTATAATAATATGTGCCCCAAGTACATGTAAAAGTAGTTTTGTTTTTGTCTTCTAATGCTATTTCATTTTATTGTAGCCACTAAATCCATCTAGAAAGGAGATTTGTTTGTTCCCAGCTAGCGAATTTAATACTTGATCTATGATTTTTTAACTCCCCATAATCTACATACACTCTCCAGTTACCATTCTTCTTTGGAACCACTAATAAATGATAAACACATTGTTCGTGTTAGATAGGGTAGACAAATCCTACCTTTAATAAATTTTTCAATCAAGGATCAACATAATTTTCAATTGTACTATTTGTTGATATGAGGCTAGCCATCTTTCAAATGACATGAATTATTGGTGGATCCTTCTTTCATTTTCTAGTTTTCTTTATGCATAATTCCTTAATTTCCTTTGTATAGATTGGAATATTTTTAATAGCCGCAATAAAGGAATTTTCACATAAGAATTTTTCAATTCATCTAAGATATCAAATTTGGGAAGAGAAATTAAAGGTTTTTTATAAAATAGCCTTTCTGGGAAAGGAGGTTTTTGAGTCAATATTGTTTCAATCTTTCGAATTTGATTATTTTTTATTATATATTCTATGTTGGATTTTTTGAGACTCGTGTCCTCTTCTATTTGTTCTTCTATAATTATAAGAGAGTAATTTTGTATAAATTGTCCATACCTTAAATGAATATCTTGAACATGAATGATTTAATATGTAGGAGATGAAGTTCCCCCCTTAGCATTATATATTGGTATTTCTAGTTTATTACTCAGATTTTCCACTAGTTGGGCTCATGATTGAGTTGGTCTCGGTGGTAGTTGGTTAGATGGTAGCTAAATATGCTGAGGTTTGGTTAATGGTGGTACACGTAATGATTGTTGAGGAAATAGATTTGGTTATTAGGGTTGGAGAAATTGTTGATATGTAATAGTTTGTTGAGGATAGGACTGATAGGTTTGTTTATATGATTGAGAATAAAATTATTGAGGAGGTTAGGTTCCAGAATCATATCTTCATCAAACATGAGAAGGTTGGTTCTGGGTTTTCTGAAGAGGCGAAACATACCAAGGCATAGGAGTATTCCATAATTTCTGAACAAGATATTGATAATTTTGAGGAAATTGTTACAAAATATATTGAGTAGGATTTTGAGGCATAGTTGCAATTTGTGTTTTCCAAGCTCTTTTTGGTGCTAAATAGTAAAGATATTCCATTCCTTGACTTTCTTCCATTTTTTTCTTGTAATTTCTTCAACTTTGGAGAATCATCAGTTGCATGATTTTCAATGCAAAGTCCAAAACATGAATATTTTCTAAAGGATGTTCCCTCAAGGGATGCTTCTTTCTACATTTAGGATAGAAAATTGATAATACTTGATTTTGTTTCATATTGTTCGTTTATTTTTTTTAGTATATCAACTTGTGTTCCTAATTTAAATTAGATATCAATTTTGAAATCTTCAAACATGTTTCCTCGTTCAACTCTTGTTGTAATTCCTATTGCTAATTTTGTAACTTTATAATTTGCATCTTTCTTTCAAGTTTTAGCTCTACCTCTTCAGTATTTTCTACATAAATATCCATTTTCATCAAATGGTAGATATGAAATATCTCCTTTTCCCATCAGATTAAGAATATCAAGATAATCATCTCTTATTCCTTTTAAAAATATTGTTTGAATGGAATCAATGTTTAGAGAATGATTTTTAGATTTTTGTAAGTTAAAGTGAAATATTTCTAAATATTACTGTAACCCTTCATATTTTTGTTGAGAAATTCAAAAAATATCATCCTTTGAATCTATAGGCCTACATTATGCTTGGTATTTCTTAAGAAAAAAGTTTCTCATTTCTTCACAACTGGTAATAGTATGTGCTCCTAATCCCATGATCTAATTTAATACATATTCTTTAAGAGTAGCAACGAAAATATGAAGCTTATGTGTATGATCAGTATAACCATAGATACAACATAGAATATAAAATTAAAATAAGACTGAGTGAGTATATTCATAATGCATAACATAGAAATTTGGTAAAGAAAAGGGTGGAATATTTTTCATTTTCACCTCTTCTCCCAAAATTTCTTTAATGTCTAAGATTGGAAATCCAAAAGTAGTTTCTTGGTCAGTATATTCTCCTTCATTTTCCCTTCTCTTATTTTCATTTTCTCTTTTGATATCCTCTTCCCTTTTCCTTTCTAATCCTCTTCACTGTCTTGCATATTGTATCTGTTATTCTGGAGTTAGTCTTGGACTATTGGATCCTTGTCCTTCTTCTATTGCCCCTTTTTTAGTTGTTTCAAATGTTTCAGTAAAAATATGAGATTTTACTTCTTCAACTTTCTCAAGTTGTTCAAGAATAGGTTGAAAAATTGATCTTCTTGTTTCTTTTTGTTTTCCTATAGAATATATTTCTAGTTGTGTTTGTTTTCTCTTCACTTCATAAGCCAAAAATGTTTTTCTTTCAACATTAGTTAACCTTTTCCCTGAACGTTGGCTTTCCTATAACTCTTCCAAAGTTGGTTTTCTAGCAATTGGTGTTAGTTCCAATGAATATGGTCCTACTCCCTCTAATTTTTGAGTGGTTGAGGGGTCTTTTTTTGTATGTCTACCCTTTTCATTTCTTTTCCTAGCCATGAATAACCATAATGAAAAATCCTAAAAATCCTATTTTTTATGTTCTCTTGGTGTTTTTTTTAATATGTTTTCTAAACAATTTTCCTAACTAGTTGCATCTAAGTGTGCTTCCCTGGAAACGGTGCCAACAATGCAAGTCTAATTTATTGAGGTAAATTATGACATGTATTTTAAATCAATCCGTGTCGGTAAACTTATAAACACACCAAATTTTATGGATCTTAAATCTGACTAATTTAGAAACAAATTGCTTAGATACTCAAAAATGAATAAATGCATGTAGTATTAGTGTTTTGTGGCAATGGAGTACCAAATGGCATGTCCTTAACATTTGGTTGTTCCATAAAAAACTCACAGAGATATCTGGTGTTGTTAGTGGACAAAATTAAACAAAGTGTAGCAAAACTAATAGTGGAATCAATGCATGTAACCACATAAGCTAAAACAAGACACTACACTCAGTGGAGAAAACAAGCCAATATAACAATGGAGAAAGACTCCCTTTATTGATTTTTGATGGTATAAGAATAAAATAGAATGATAAAAAAACTTGAAGAGAATCCTTTGAACTATGGAGCTCAAATATCCTCAGCATGGAGGTCCCTTTCCTTGGTCTCTTTGGAAGTTTCTCGTCTCTCTCAAAATAAGTGTGAAGACTATCCAATGGTGGAATCCTCTTATTTCACTAGGATGTTGGATCACTTAGAATAAATACTGTGAAGATGCTAGTTCTCTCACTTACCTTGCCTCAACAGTGAAATTTGGTGTTTCTTTGATAGAAATTTTGCCAGCATAGCAATGTATCATACTTTTATCTTCCCATGCCTTGCTGTTATAGATTTTTTTGAACTCATCTTCCCTCTCCTAGCCCAAGAGTGATAGTGACCCAAGAGTAGGACAAGAGATTCCTTTGAGGATTTCATATCCTCAAGGAGACCTCAAGTCAATTGTCCTTAACTGGCACTCATATGGAATAAACTCTGCAAGTGTGGGAAGTGGTCATGAGTAGAGACATTTCTCCACCCTTAGGACCGCACGGCTATCGACGAAAAAAGTGTGTGGTCTAGGAAAAATCCCTTTGTTGTTGGTGCGTGGTCTGCGCAAAATACCTTTGTTGCTGGTGCATGGTAAAAAATTTCTCACATAACCTTGGGAAAATTTTAAATTTTTGTCCTTCCACGATGTTGTCTGCCGAAATCTCTTCCTTTGTACATTTTTTGGGAAATTTCGAATGTCTCTTATAGTGTATGATTTCTTAGTGTTAACACTTACCCCTTGATGTATGAGGTCTCAGAGGAAACATATTTCTGAAATGCATCACATTTTCTGTTCTGACTGAGATTCTGCGTAACAACTTTGAGAGAGAGAGAGCGTAACTTGTTGGGGACATAAGTAGGGGAACCCATTAACTAAAGAAAGAGAGTAACCATGCTTTTTAGGAAAACTTACATGATAAAATAAGAAAATATTTGTACAAGGTAGGCATTTCCCATGCTCGTTATGATGACTAGTTAATACAATCTGACATATATTTGTTCTATAAAGTCACATTATTGTAAGTGACATATTTTTGGTTGGTGATGATGATTTTTGACGGCCTCAAGGGAATTTTTAATTTGAAATAGTAGGCTAAATTTGGTACCGATATGCATCGTCTGGGTTAAGAAATTTTTGATGAGGTTCTCAATATATGAATGGTTCTGTTACTATTTGTAACCTCCCATGTATAATATTTTAAGCATTACTTAGAGAGATTGCTATTCATGCATGAATCTTGAAATAAATGGCAAAGAGCAATGATTTTAAATTATGATACCACCTTGACATGAAAACTGATGTTGACACCAAATTTCAAGGGGATCGATGACATCAAATGGAAATGTTCATTATCTTTTTTGCATTCGAGGATGTTCCATACTTTGGGGGGGCAGGAACATGCAAGGTACTACCTCAATCGTGGAATCTATTTGGTGAAGTTCACAAGAAAGAAGCATCAACCATCCAAAACAAGTGTTGATACAAGGGATCAGGGCATGGAAGGTACTACCTCAATCGTGGAATTTGTTTAGTGAAGTTCACAAGAAAGAAGCATCAACCATCCAAAACAAGTGTTGATACAAGGGATCAGGGTTTTGGGTGAATAAGAGTGTAATATGGGGGGTTAACAAGGCATTATGACGAAAGGTGGTTAAAAAAAATGGTTATGGGAAACTGGCCCAAGGCCAAGGATGTAAATTCGAGTTGCGATAGTCAAAAAAATTTCTAATGAGGGTAGTATTGGAGTCAGTAGGACATCTAGGGTGGGTGAATGTATACTCTGGCTGAAATTATTGGATTTTGGTAAAGAACGTGAGATATCCGACCAAGGGTAACAAACCATTTTCGGTGGGTATGAAACATAAAAATATGGGTGGAAGTATTTTTCCTAAGAAAAAATTATTATACACTTGCCAAAAGAATGTAAATGTGGTTTGGATTGTACAAGCACGATGATAGGTGCCCCATCAACATGTATGGTCCTACATGATCATGCAAGGAGAGTATTTGTTTGCTAAGGGTTGGGGCCCCATTGGGTGGTCTCAATGTGAGGGTTACGAGGTAGATGAAATGAGATAGATGGGATATGATTGTGGGGGTGTGAAGGGAAAAATTTGAAAAAGGGTAATGTGTCTTACTGATACATCATAAAAATATTGGTGGAGGAATGAGAGTGGGTTTATGCACGTGATGAATTCGAAAAATTGAGAATGAATATCATGGCTTATAAATGAGGTGGTTCTTGGTCCGAAGTGAGTGGTCATGGATCCTGCTAGTGGATGGGGGTCTACGAGTATGATGGGAGTCATCAGTAGTGGGTTTCTATTGATTGTCATGGGTTTTTATCATGTACAAGGTGAGGTGATGATAAACATGGTCAAAATTATGGACCCGGTGGTGCAATTTTAGAGAAATGATGTTAGGATGTGAGATTCTTAAAAGGAATCCTATCATGTTCATTGTAGAACAATACCTTCTCTTGTACTTTTTTTGTTGAGGTGTTGATCAAAGCATGTCGTTTTTGGTGTACATGCAATATTTATGGCCAATACCCCAAGTGAAAGCATATTTTTACAAAAATATGAATATTTTATGATAACATGCATTCATAAACAAGAGACGGTGCACCTGAGATGCATTTTAGGGTTTTCAATGGGCCCAAAAATGAGCTTTGATAGTAACTCAAATGGGGAGTTCCATATTGAATATGATGAAGTGATGATCCTTGTCTCTCTTGTGGTTTTGAGGAATGGATGGTCCAAGCTCTGGTTATGGGCTCCACAGAACTGGAAAAAAGGGTGATATATAGGCAAAAAGGGCCTACGTTTTGTCCATTTTCACTAGTGATCTTGATAGGACAAACGTTGTTATTGGAGCATTTCTTCTCATAGCGGTTAGGTAGAGCACCCGAGATACATGCGGACAGCGCCAAGTAGGAGATAAAACTTTATTGTTTTCATTTTTTCATTTTCTAAGGTAGGTAAGTCATAGAGGGGTCCCTTGTATGACATTCCAGGGTTATCTCTAGGAGGACAACGTAGGTGACTCCAAGGAAGTTGCACAGTCGACGTGAAAATCTTTGAGCTTCACATGAGGACCCATTTAAAATCCTAATTAAGGCATGAAGAACTCCGCATGTGCATTAGACATAGACACAGAGTCACCACATCTGTGTAAAAAATTGATGCATTGACTGGACATGGCAGTCTACTGGTTTGTTCATTGAATAGACATAAAACATGTGCCTATTCAGCACACAGGAACTTAGTATTCGTGCCTATGTAACTTAAATGCATGCGGTAATACTAAAGAATTTTTGCTTAATATTTTAGAATTTTGTTACTAAAAGTTGATGTCTTTTTGTGGCAGCATGTTGTGGAGAGAGCTAGACCAGACCGCCTTTTACATTAAGGTGGTGCAAGACCCAGGAGTCCATAAGAATTTGGTGAGGTGAGGTTTGCTTAAATCTATTCATAACCCCATCCTAAGGTCTCAGGATATATTTTTATGGTTCCTGGTTTGCTGCTAGGACTAAGAGGGGTATATTTTGGTGGTCTGACAAGCTGAGTTGTCCATATCAGCTCAGCTAGATGAATATTTTGTGAATGATATTTTTCCCCGTAGGGAGGTATTTGCCTATCCACTGGCACCTGGGATGGTGAAAATTCTTCATTGGGAAGCAGAGGAGCAACATTGTGGGCCCAACCCCATTTCAAAGGTATGTATTGATGTTTCCAATGTACGAAATTTGATAGAGCATGTTTCTCTATTGATGATTATGTGCATTGTGGGGTTATCTTCTCCCCCCATAGGGTATCAGCTCCGCACATAGCAGTTTTGCAACAATTGTAGGTAGGTGAATTTTTTTACTGAGCCTACCTAAGTTATCATGACTTGGTATTTCAACTTTCTCATGTGAAACTAGGTGAAACTCGTATGTCCTATTATGCCATCATATTTTGTAGTATCGTATATGAGAGGGTTGTCATGATACGACCCTTTATTTTTTTATCGCCTTGCCCTCTGAGGGATCCTAAAATATGGAGATGGGTGTGTGTTATTCATTTTTTTGGTAGGGGTGGAATAGGGAGATATTGGAATGTCGTTGTGGCGTATTTTTTTTATTCCAATCCTTAGTTGATCATAGATTTTTCTTATGCTAGAGTGGAATTTGGGGGTGAACCATATATGGCTCTTCCTCCAAGTTGTGCTTGGGGGCGAGGGGGTATGACATTTATGTTTTCTATATTTGAGTATCATTTACATGTATATTTGTATGTAGTTTTTATGATGAAAATGATATCATGTTTGTTTATTTATAGATGGGGGTCCTATAGTATTACCTTTGGCCTACCTATTAGGCAACGATCCTAGGTGGATGGGTGTTCTAGGGGCAGCATCGGCCCTGAGGAGACCACTTGATAATAGGCCTCCTATTAGGAATATACCACCGGTGTCGCCCCCATAGTTATAGATGGGTGGAACCTTGGGGGAGGGTTCCAGTGTTGCATCAACTAGATATGCTACAGATTAAATGAACTGTGCAAAGAATAACATGTTTCTGAGTTTATTTATTAACCCAACGTTTTGGACTGTCTATGTGAGTCCATCATCAGGGGTAGACGTCAAAGTTCTTTGAAAAATTGAGAGAATAGGGCAAAATAATGTATAAATAAATAGTGGATAAAGAGGATCTTCATGAACATTTTATGAAAGTCGGCTAAGCTGGCAGAGAATATAGGAAAAAGTCTAATTTAATTTTTCAGATTTATGGATAATTAAATTAAGTTGTAATAAGGAATATTATTATGATATATTTTTGGAATGAAATAATTTGGTTAATGTATTAAGATCTAGTATAATTACATCTTAACCCTTATTAAAAAAAAATAATAAATAAATAAATGAATAAATGAATTTAAAAAAATAAAAATAAATAAATAAATAAATAAAATAATAATAATAATAATAATAAATTAATTAATTAATTAAAATATAATAAATAATTAATATAAATTAAAATAAAATAAGCAAATTATGGTCAATAATTAGATAATTAGTTTAATAACATAGGTAAACAAATTAGAAAATTAATATTTAAAATTTTTGAATTATCCAACCAAATACATATCACTATAATTTAATAATAAATAAATTAAATAAATTTTATATTAGATTATTTAGGTACATAAGCCTTCCATAAAAATAAAAAATATAATAAATAAATAGATTAAAAAATAAATAAATAAATTAAATTAAATTAAAAATTAAAATAATAATAATAATAATAATAATAATAATAAAATATATATATATATATATAATAAATATTAACTTTACATTAACAAGCATATTAACTTAATAAGTTAATTTAATCATATATTTTAATTTAAATACATTAACCAAATTATTTCATTCCAAAAATATATCATAATAATATTCCTTATTACAACTTAATTTAATTATCCATAAATCTGAAAAATTAAATTAGACTTTTTCCTATATTCTCTCCCAGCTTAGCCGAATTTCATTAAATTTTTATGAAGATCCTCTTTATCCACTATTTATTTATACATCCTTTTTACCTATTCTCTCAATTTTTCAAAGAACTTTGATGTCTACCCCTGATGATGGACTCACATAGACAGTCCAAAACATTGGGTTAATAAATAAACTCAGAAACAGGTTATTTCTCTCCTCTAAAAACTATTTTCACCTGTATGGATTATCTATTTAAAAACATGCAAAGGATGTCAAGGATCGTGCAGAGGATGCTGAGGCTCGAGCATGAGATAATAGATATGTTTGGGATAGGTTGGAGACCTTGACCTGGGGGATGCACATTAGGGGCTTTGATGACTTGGCCAAGCTTATTATGGAGACAATGATGGCCCATGAGTGGGTGTACAACCTAACATTACATCGAGTAGCCCTTGCTATGGCTACTACTACTCCTGTTATAGCTCTTGTTTTGGATGTGGGTCCATAGGACCAAACTAGAGTGGTTGAACCCTATATTTTCGTATGTATGTACCAAGGAAAGAACCCATTATGAGGATTATACCCTGTGTTTTTGGTGATATATTTCTTTCATAGCGATGAACCACTGGACTCAATTTTTGTATGCTAGGAAACATATATATATATATATATATATATATATATATATATATATATATATATATATATATATATATATATATATTGCGATATGTGTTTTGGCAGCTCTCATGATTTGTATATGGATATTTTTTGTCATTTTTTTATGCTTATGATGGATGCTATGTTCATGATTCATTCTATGTTTATAATGGGTTTTTATGCTACCTATCGTCGATTGTATATATGAGATGCATTCCAGTCTAGGATATGGTTAGCTATGTGACGAACTACATGATTTTGATCTCTTGGTATATCTATAAATGTGATGTGATCAAAATGGTTTGCTAATCTTTGTGCATGTAGGTATTTCCTAAAGAGGTGTGAATCTTGTACTTGAAAGTTTCTATTTATCTCTGATATAGCTGGCTGGGAATCATGGAAAATAGCTAAATGGTGGATTCCTTGGAGGGATGCATCACTTAAAATTCATATGAAAATGTCATATTATTCTTGATTTTCAATGTTTTTCATGATACACAACCCATTAGTGAGCTATGGTGATTGGTGGGGAGAATATACGACCCAGGCAGTGGGAACCCAATTTTGTGTCCATCAAGAGGCACCATAAGCAAATCTGAAATGGTAGGTTAGAGAATGATCCATCTGCGACATAGGATGAGAGAATATGTTCTCTTAGAATAACTCCATGATGTTATGATCATCATAAAAAAATATTATTCATACATATTAATTCTAGGGTATTAAGCCACATCCTTTATGGGTGATTATTTTTTTAGATAGAACCTGTTGAAAGGGGTTTTATTCATGTCCCGTCGGGCTCTGATAAAATTTATGCTTCCTTAAGGAGGCAATTTTTAATGATATATGAACCCTTCCATAAAGTATTTAAGTTCTCGTGTCCCAAAGCTTCTTGTTCAAAATCATAGTGTAAGACTAGTTCTCCTTGGTGAATGACTGACGGGTGATGTTGTGATAAAAAAATGCTTTCACCCTATTTTGTGGGCTTTTTTATATTGGAAATACTATCATTGAATTTTGTCAATGATTTCTAGCTATACCAACCATTTTTCTAAGGATTTAGTATCGGTGAGAAGTTAAATGGAGGAGTGCAGTGTGGGGATTTTGCATTTGATGGGAAGCATGAATTCCACCCCATAAAATAACTGGAAGGGTGTGAATCATGTTGATGCTTTAGCCACTATGTGGTATGACCATAAGGCTAAAAACACCATGTGGTTCCAATTGGTTCTGCGATTTTTCACCATACACTACAACATTATTTGGAGGACTTTGTTAATGGCTTCTACCTAACCATTGTACTGGGGGTAGTATGGTGATGTGAACTCGTGTGAAAAACATAGGTACCAAAAATTTTCCCATGATTTGACACCAATTAATTGGGGACACCAAACCATGTGATGACATGGTTAAATAAAAACCATGTAGCCGTTTCTGCGGTGTTGTTGTATGTAGGCATGGCTTCTTCCCAGTTGGTGAAATAATTGACAAGGAAAACTATGTAGTTATGGTTTATGGATGATGTGTGGTCGCTCGTTATGAATTGTATGCCCCATTTACAAAAGGGTTGGGCTATGATGACCGGGTGTATGGGAGTTGGAGGAGCTTGCACCTTGTGAGCATATCATTGATGTCGCTCACATTTTTTGACTGCTTGGATACAATTGTAAGAAATAGTGGGCCAAAAGTAAATTGAATGCAATACCTTTTGAGTATTGTCCATCCCTAAGAATTGGCCATCACAAGCCACACCATGGTATTCATTCATGACTTTCTCGACTTGGTCATAAGTGAGGAATCTAAGTAAGATGGTGTGGATGCCCCGTCGGTAAAGGATGTCCCATAAAAGGAGGTATTAGGAAGCCTGATAGCATATGCACCTATGGTCATCATGAGTGAGCTTGAGTTTCAAATTATGAGTTCGAAAGAAATGAATGATGTCGCTCTACCAAGGGTACTCTATTGTCACTAGGAAAAAATGTTCATAAGGAAGTGCATCATTAATGGAAGATCCTTCAGTCCCTTTTGGGATATCAGTGATGAATTCAGAAAGATTGAGTGCCCTTTTTCTCTTAGAGGAGATAAATTCCAGATAAAATTTCTCTAGTATAACCACCCATCAGGGGTATTTATGAGAGTGAGAAAATATCACATGGGGTTGATAATTGCTACTACAATGGTCATTCGAACTTCGAAGGCTAATATAAATTCTACTATTTTTTACTCCATGTACTAGGGATAAGTTTTTTTTCTCCTTTGGCTCATACTTCAATGCAAGCCTAAATAATTTTTTTATTACGTAATAAATTACTTGTTCCTTTTTGTCTGTTCCATCCTGGACTACCACCCCCACAATGGCTACATATGATGCAGATAGATATAAGGTGTAATATTTATGGTGATTGGGTGGGTTGATTAAAGGATATAAAAACAAGTTGTCTCTTAATGCTTCAAATGATTTATGGAATTTTTCATCCCATTGGAAGGGAATGTATTAACAAAGGTGACACAAGAACCCCTATGCATAAGTGGCATAGTCAGGGACAAAGTGTCATAAGAAGTTGGCCTTACCCTGCAAGCTTTGTAACTGCTTTAACGTTTTAGGAGGTGGTACGATCGTCTGGGCTTTGAGAGGGTCGACTATAATACCTTGTTGGGAAACAATGAATCCTAGAAATATTTCAGCGATGATGCAGAAGACACACTTGAGAGGGTTCAAGTGCAGGTTATATTGTCAGCATCTCTAAAAATCCAGGTGTAGATCTTGGTCCTATGATCCTTCGATATAGGGTAGAAACTAGGATCCTTCATTATGATCCCCAGAGTTGGCTACATGAGTTATCTATCCCCTTTGCAGTGACTACATTCTCCATTACAACTTAGCATTCATCTATAGAAAGCAAGGAAGCCTGGGAAGATATCACTTAATTCGAGAAAGCTCTCCGCTGGTATGAAATAAAGACTTTCTTATCCTTCTTCTATCGCAACAAGTTACCCTTATGTCACAAACTTCAAAAAATCAACACACATCTTGGATCAGATAGATATTTTTTCCAAATAAGCGAGGATGAGATGAGCCAAGTCATTAAAGATGTAGTTCATGGCCTGCTGGAAGGTGGCACCAGAATTTTTAAGGTTGAATGGGATAACTTGGTATGCTAAGGTACACTAAGTTGTGGTGATTGTATTTTTTTACCCATCCATATGTCAAATTTGGATCTAGTTATACCCTAGAAACCCATCCATAAAGGGAAAGGTCTGTAACTAGCACAAGCATCTATGACTTGGTCGATGAATGGTGTGGGATAATTTTCCTTTGGACAATATTTTTTCATACCTTGGAAGTTGGTACAAAAATAGATAGTGCCTTGTTTTTTCATGTCGGGTATGAGGTTATAAACCCAGGATGTGTAAGAGATCGAGTATATAAACCTAGCTTTATCGAGTTTATAGATCTCCTAATTGATTGATTCGGCCTTATATGGGTGTAATTAACGTTGTTTTTTCAAGATGAGGAGGGCATTGGACCATGTGTGAATATGATGTTCCATGATGGTGGGACATAGGCCTGGCATCTCTGAGTAATCTCAAGAAAATATATCCATGTATTTTTGTAATAGAGAGGTGTATGAAGCTACTTCTTATGGAGAACATGTTTCCCCCAGGGATATTTTTTCGACCTTACAAATATTTTTTTCAATTTTCTCCTTAACGCAAGGTGAAATATTCATCTTTTACCTTCCTCAAACATATCAGGAGCGGGGATGGGATTTTTGAACCAATATAATTTTCATGATGGAAGGAAATATTTGTTTTTAATGGTGTATATATAATGGGTAGGTGTGTTTCTAAGCACGAATGTTTTTTCTGGTAGAAAAAATGAATTATGGTGCATGGCATCCCATGGAAATTCAGGTTCTGTCATGGCCTCCAAAATATCTTCATCAGAGTGAAAAGGGATATCTAAGGGGGAATTGGTTTGTGAAAATCCATGAGGAGGGGATGTTGGCCTAGTAGTGTTGGTTGAAAAATAAGAATATGATTTGATGGTTAATGTTGTAGAACCATATGAGGTTGACAAAGAGAATAAGGGTCGTTATGCCTCGTTAATGATACTACTACTAGTATGGAATTTGTAGCAGTCTGGACACAAAAACTTATGAGAATACAACATGAATCATGGTTCATAGGGATGACGAGATGAATCATATGTGATGTTGCATTTTGTTAGCGTTGAGTAGTAGAATAATTTATGTGATGGTTTGTTTGTACTAGATGGGGGGGGTTCATGTGACCTTTTTGGTGTACAAAGGGTGAAGGAATTGTCCTTTGTAGGAAAACGACGTTGAAACCTAAGATGAGAAAATGTTTGTAACATAGGGCATCTTTTTTTACCATGAGAGTGACTAATGAAAATGTCACACACAAGGCAGATAATTATAGAGTAAATGGTATGTGAGCTAGTACTGTTCACGATGTAAGAAAACGGTGTTTGATTGGGGTTGTGACATGGTCAATTTCTTCATTTTTTCTATCTGTAGGTCTTATTCTTAGCATGATGTGGCTTCCCTGGGTGGTTTTGGTTTATTCTTGCTCTATTTTCCCATAATCATGGAAGATATTGACAATTCTTCGTATGAGGAAATTGGGAGAATATGAGGCAATAACAGTGAGTGATTTTATCCTGATTAGAGAGACATATTTGGGGGATGGGGGGTAATATGCAAAAAATATCAGTGAAATTGGTTAGTTCGCAACATGTGTTGAATAAGTGGTTAGTTTTATCACGCAGGGAACATGGGAGGTTAGGTTTGGACCATGCCTTATTAGGGAGTTTGGTCCTCCTACCATATCTAGGTTGGTGATGGTGAATAGAGGGCATTTAGATTTCAGTTGGATTTTTCTCTTTGAAAATGCACAAAGTAGGCCTAGATGCTTCATTTCGTTGGGTTGTGGTATTATCCAAATATTTGAGTCTAAACTAACCAAGTCAGAATTTTTAGCTATGGAATAATGCATGTAATATAACATAGAGTAGAATCAAGGGAGGTGAGGAGAACGACTGAAATGATGGTCAATTCTACACAGTTTACACATTTATCATTTCTGTCTAGATAATTTTCTTTGGGAAATGTGGGTGACTAGGTACCAACAATTAAATTCCCTTAGTTCAGGGCATTGGGTGATCAAATGATTAGCTTCACGCATAACGGGTAGACCAGGACATGTGGTGTAGCCTTAGTTTTCCTTCTTGGTGTCTATGTGGTTAGGCATGTTGGGTAAAAGCATAACCTTGGTTCTTCTTGTATGTATAATATGGTTTTAGATATGTTCTCCCATATCTGAATTGGTGTTACATCTTAGAGTCATTTATTCTGTTGCATGTTGAAAATCTTCGAGTTTGAGATTTTTTGCTAGTGAAGAATTAGAACTCATAGATCCCTCTTTTTCATGAGCTCTATCAAACAATATAGGAAATCATCATTAGTATGGTCGTTATAAAATTTGGTCAAATATGTGGAATGGTGTAGAGGTCCTTGGGAATTTTCATCATAAATTTTGAGTTGAGGGGGTTGTGCCTCAAGCACTACTCTCTCCCAAGTTTCAAATAGACATATGTTCATAGTTAGAGAGATGTTTTTAGTGGTAGCATGGTTGAATATTACTAATTATTCCTGATTTTTACTTCCCATATTACATTCCAATTCAATATTCTTATACTAATCCCCACACCTTATCCTCATTTTCCCCTAAGCCTCACTCATATAAACTTAATCCTACATATTCTACCCTCTATTCCCCTAGTCCCATCATAATAATTTCACATTCCATACACCCAAACCATCAAATATTAAAGTAACCACCACATTCATTATGACTATCCTAATCCTTTTACCTCACGATAACTCATCATTATACACCAACCATGCATATACTACCTGAATATCATAAACACATTTTACCACTCCTCTCACACTCATGAAATATATTTTCTATGGTTCCCACAGTATTTAATCATTGTGCATCAAAATTAAGTGGTTAAATAAATCATGATTTCTTATCATATCACTTAATTCAAATTTAAAACATCGAATTTCAAAACGTATGACCAAGCCTCGTTTTTGTTGTGTGATTTTCTGACAATATAATTTCTCCATGGTACATGAAAATTTGGAAGTTTATCATGGTATTGAAGTCAAAACGATGGAAAAATAGAGTTTTTTTGCGTAGTTTCTACGCATGACATAATGAGACCAATGCGCAACAAAGTCACTCAAGCTGCCCCCTTGCTGCATGAATTCTTCAAATGACATGATGTACGAGATCACCTTTTCTATTCCTAAAGCTTTGATTTCAAATGGAAAATTAAATTTAGTGGCTGAGATTTTTATTTCCATAGATATTTTGTCGCTACACACCACCTATGATTACCACGTATAGTCACAAATTCAAGTATTTGACACTAGATCCGTGGGCACAAACCTTGGCAAATGTGGGGTGTTAGAGGATAGGGATATTTTATAGTTTAATTTCCATAATTTTCCAGCTCTTCATCTTTATAAATCCCTTCTTTAATCACTACGCATCAGTTTCATATCAAAGAGAGATATATCCCCAAACCACACTGTCCTACCCTCATCTTTGCACACCTAGAGTCAGTTTTTCAAGCCCCTATTTCCACTTTTTTTTGAGGTAAAATGGCTCCCACAGTAAATAAAATGGGAGGGGATATTGTTTGTGTTAAACCTCAAAATATAGTCATGATAAATTCCTCTCTTTTAATTGGAGTAGCTTTTGAGAATGTTGCGTGCATTTCTTTCTCTCAAATTGTCTAGAATCTTCACTATCACACATAGCTTTCTAGCCTGTTTTCCCTAAGATTAAATAATGCTAGAGTCCGGCTAGGAGAGGTGGAGATTTTTCGTCACAGAAAATATCATTGCAGATGCTACATGTCTCCTAAAAACTAAAGAGAAATAGTTTAAGGTGGATGATTTAGAGATCTCATCTTTCCAAGAATTTTTCAAACCTGACTTTTGAAATCAAATTTCTACCACTTTCCCCACATCATATCTACCGAATCATCTCAGCGAGGTTTTCAGTTATTTCACACATATTTTACATGTGGGGGGGGAGGTTTATTATGACTTACCAGTATCATTTGAGACTCTTATTACACTTCAAAGACATAAAACCTATGAATTTCCCTGACTTCTTGCTCGAAAGTTTAGAAAGGATGGCAGTGAATGTATACTGTCAAAGGGAAAATCATATGTCCAATATATTCCACTTTTCCCTCATGAAGATCCTTGTTAAGTTTGATGTTGGGAAGAAGAAGCTCCAATGATCCAACTTCTTGTCTAATCTTGGCTTGACACCACAAGAACAACCTTCATCACTTAAAATTCATGAAAGGAAGTAGAAAGAACATGATGTGCATGGAAGCAAAGCCACTACAAAAATAAAGGCACCCAATATTTTTGAAGCCAAAGCTACCAAACACAACAATGGTAAGTATGGAAAGTAGCCTATGAAGAAGATTGGATTAAAGGGAAATGAAAATCTACAATACTTAGAGTAGCAAGTGATGACACCTCCCATCACTCAGTTTCAAATAGCAGCAATGAAGACAATCGAAAATGATCAATTGGAGATGAGACCCATGACTAGGTAAAGCATTAAAAAGGACATGGAAGTAAGATTGGATGAAGAAAATATTGAAGAGGATCATCAAGAGATTGAGATGGAGCATAATGAGCAAGTACAACCTGAAGAGGACCCCAGTGTCATGAAAATGAAAGAATCCCTTGCTATATGTCAATTGAATATATCATTCCTAGAAAAACAAAATAAAGAACTCACAATCAGCTAAACAAAATGATCCACAAAGAATACATGTGAGAATACCTCCTAGGCTTGATAAACAAGATAAAGGAAAACAAGTGGCAGTTGAAGCTCAACTCAAAGAGCTTAAGGTGGGATCTATAAGACCCACTACAATATCAACAAATATAAAACAAGGATGAGTTAACGAGATGAAGGAAGTAGCACAATCATCAAATTGTTGGAAATGTTGTCATTGATGGCAAAGAAGAGAATCAAAATAGTAGAGTAGAAGAGGCAGCAAAAAGAGAAGAAAAGTAGCACAAAGCTGACAAACAAGAAGCAGAGAAAGAGAGGCAAGGAGAGGGACCATGAGACATGAAGCAGAGAGAAAAATATCTGGAGAGATCTGGGGAGACAAAGTATAGTTGAGAGAGGGTTCGATTCTTCTTTCCAGAGTTATTATACTAAGGAAGGAATTTGAGTTATTACCCTCTGAGTGGAACAAATTAATCCTTGTGGAATGCAACATTGAAAGCTTAACGTAAAATGGAGGTCAATGAGAGAAGGGTTACTTCAGTTAGACGCAGATAAAAATCAGTTTGCATGCGCAACAAATGGGAGATATAGTGACTAATGTTGTAAGAGAACAGAGCTGTAGGCAAAGTTTATATGGAAAAGAAGATAAACAATCAACGAGACCCCATTTCAAAGGAATAGCACAGTCGATTGTGGAACCAGTAAGGGTGCAGAACCAAGAAAGGAATCGTAAGTGCACATTGAAAACCTAATGGAGTCAGGCATCCAACATATGGAAGCACCATATTATAATTTCAATAACGCAAAAGGAAACAGGAGGGAGAGAGGGAATTCCTTTAATAGAGTTAAATTTGATCAAGCAAAACCATGTGCTAGATGGACCCCTGAACAAACAGTAAAACCGACATTAAAAAACCAGTGGGTTCACACAACAATTAAAATGGTAAGTGGTATAACGAAAAACAACGCGATATATGCTTCTGCTCGCCATGTCTCCTAAGGTGGTTTTCAAAAACCATTTACATCGCGCAACTTTTGAAGATTAACCACCGTGCGCCTAATTTTCACGATATTGCGCGAGGATCGTCGGATTGAGGTTGGAGGCACAATAAGCTCACGACCGTTGGATGCAAGGGGAAAGTTAACTAGTGGGACCGATTCATCACGTGATTTGGAACGAGTAATGCATGTGCATCTAATTTGTGCAACATTGCACGAATGTCATTGGATGGGCACATAATCGAGTTCTGGAGCATGAGCACTGAATAACCATGGGATCATGATTGAAGTTGCATACACATTAATTCGAGGTATGTATTGAAATTGGTGGGACCCGAAGGCTATTTTATCATGGCACTAGTATTTTAGTTTAATGTTGTGAAGGTTTCACTAAATACCCGTGGTGAACATGTTATAAAATATCACGGTGGTAGTAGGGCTTGTGTATTAGTTAATAATAAGTCTGAATGTTGATATTAAAGGAAGGGGTGCACTGCATTGAGATTTTATTATAAGCTGAAGGTCAAACCATTGTATAAAATGCTAAGGTCAGGTTTTTAAATAAATAAAATAAAAGGCATGGGTTTTACCATAATGTTTGAATGGGAAGTATAATATATATTTATATATTATGGTTGAGTTAAGATTGATGAGGCAGATTGATTAACCATTTGGGTTATGGTTTATAAAGTTCGAATATTAAATTATAATGCCAAGAATGAACATTAATTTGCTTGAAACAATAGAAGGAGAGAACCTTGCATAGAGAGCTTATATTGGGTTTATAACCATGGTGATATTAAAGCTTCCCCATTCATTTATTTAAATTTCCAGTGAAGGAAACCAAAGCATTGAAATTTTCCTAAATTTAAAGTCAGCAGTTATATATATTGTAACGTACTTATATATGTACATACAACAGAAAAACAATTGCAGTGAACAGGTGAATATGCACAGGAATGAGAACGTGATCTTGACATGTGTACAAGCACAGAAAGCACGAGAATATGCAGAATTGAAAAATACAGTGAACAGAGTATGCAAAACAGTTTCTTAACAGTAGTAGAAAAGACAAAACTAGCAAAGCCAAAAGCTAGAAAAGGGGTTGAGTGAAATCAATGTGTGTAACTGAAATTGTGAATGTAAATTTTTTAAATTGACTTTATATTGTTTGTGATGCATTGGCAAGTCTCCGAAGGAAAACAAAAATCCTACTGTAATATTGAAATTAATACATATTTTTGTATTTTTTTCTGAATGAGCTGGTAAAAGAGATGTGAAGGCAGAAGGAAAAGAGGCATGGCTGTCCATTTCAAATTCCCTATGGAATGTTAACAGTCATCAGGAAATCTCTATAAATAATATCTCATTGATATGCATAGAGGTTAGAGAATGCAGAATTGAGATAGAGAAAAGAAGAATAAGGTGGATATGCTGTGAAAAGTCAGAGAAGATATAAGACAGATATGAAGACTAGAGGACAGCAGTAAAGAAGGTACAGAACATAGCTGATATCCAAGGTAAATTAGCAAGTGTTTTCTTTTCATAGATTAAAGAGGTTGGAGCTTCCCTATCAAGTTGTAGCTTCATAGATGTCAGTTGTAGCTGACTGAGGTTGGAGCCTCCTGTAGGTTGGTGCCTGCAGAAAATTGATGGGAGTTAGAGCTTCCATGCAAGTTGTAGCTTGCAGAATTGAGGTTGAAGCCTCCTATAGGTTGGTGCCTACAGAAAATCAGTGGTGAGAGGGAGCTGGAGCTTGCCTTTACATCACAACAATAATAATATGTGGTTTTCTCCCTTTATGGGTTTCCACTTATATCTGTTGTCTCTGTGTGTGATGTTTATGTGTTGATATGGCTTATTCAGTCTGCTAAATACTTGTTGCTCTCATAATAAGTCTATTGTCACATTATCTTTATACTTGTTGCTCACATATTAATAATTTTCACATATAAATATGATCATGAAATTATGTTGTAAATGAGCTTAATGAAAAGTTTTTAAAAATTCATGAATGTGTTAAACTGATTCACCCCCCCCCCCCCCCCCTCTCAGTTTAACTAAGGGTTCAACACAAATAAGCCATACTTTGATCAGTGGAAAGTGTATTAGAGATATTTGGAGGAGTTGTAGGAGTGTAAAGTGCAAGAAATGAGGATACTACAACACCATGAAGACTATGAAAACTATATTCAATAACTTTTTAAAGCATATGACAAAGAAGCGCACAATGCTTCCACAACCTTGGAAAATTGTAAACATTTTGTAAAATGGACATTTCCAGCAAGGAGGAAAAACAAGGCCTTGTATGTTAGAAAAATGGCATTGAAAATAAAAATCAGGTATATGAAGAAGAGTTAGACCAGGGCATGGAGGTTGGTAAAGAAATACGAAGAGGTTGTTTGAATCCATCCATTTGGGGATAGGCCTAGACCAAGAGCTAGAGTTAAGTCTAGGACAAAACATCCTCAACCAGTGCCTTCTAATATGAAAGATAATATACTTCAAAATTCAAAGGCCAAATCTTCTAGCAACAAAGTGTACATTAAGGGGAAGAAAAGGTAATGGTCATGAGCATAAGGTTTTACAGTGTTGACTATTTCTCCAGGATTTTTGTGTGTGTTTCACAACAGGGATGTATTTTGTTTTTGGTCCACCGTCAACATTTTTCCATGGATATAAGGTATTTGGGGGCACAAAAAAGAGTCTTCTATGCTAATATTTTTTATAAGAGGAGTTTTGGCACTGAAAGGAAGACTATTCAAGATTTTTGTTGCATAGCCCTTTCTTGCAGACTTTCACACATGTTTTGGAGCTACCAAATGTCAAATATTTTAGATTTCAGTTTGTGATACATATGGATTCCATCTCAGCCTATCTTTCATCGAACAAGTGTCAGCCAAAAAGGAAATATGGCTTGGAAATGTGCTACCTAGTTTTTGGGAAACACTCTCAGTTCACTGGTAGCTTCTATGATTTCCTATTGTTTCTATTTTTTTTACTAAGGATGGAGGAGGTTTGAAGATGTAAATTGTTTCAAATATGTTATTTCTTTAGGATGAATTGAAGTATCTTAGGATTTCCTTTTACCATTTTTGAAAACGATGTAAACTACTATGATTTTTCTATTTTTCTAGTTATTATGGTTCTATTTTTCAGTTGGTGTTGATCCTTAGCATGGACCGAAACATACTTTGTATGAAATTTCTCTTTACACTATGATGTATGCCTATATAATAAATAAAATTAAATGAAGAGCAGGTTGGTTGTTTGGTTTGGAAAAGGACATTGCAATACTATTTACTGTGAATTGTGTTGTGGCCTGAACACTTGATGCATGGAGTTTATGGTTTAGTTTGTCCATTAATTTTCTAGCAAAGATAGTCGTGGTATGGAATCTCATATTTTTTTTTCTGCTGTAAAATATTTGTTTTTCTCCTGTAAACATTAACATTGTCTCTCCTTCACTGAACGTCTACCTATTTTTCGTGTCCTAAGTGCAAGTTGTATATTTTTGGAGTTCAGTTCACCATTACTCCAAATTATTTGTTACAACTTTGTTTCATTTTCAATGATGGTATTTATATTTCTATTTCATTTCTTCTAAGATTCTTATTTCATATGAATGTAGTATCAAAATTTCTCCTATTGTTTCATTTTGAATGAGTGTTTACCCTATCATTTTCCCATATGCTACAATCTCTTAATGTATGAGATGATATATTGAGCGAGCCGTTGTGAGAATGCGTGTTTGTTTAAGCACAATCCATGATTTGTGGAGGTTTATTGAACTCTAAACAATCTCTTTAGATAAATATTTTCCTACCGCCAATAGAATTGTGAAACATTTACAATAGTCCTAGTATTTGTAGGTTTATGATTTCCAAATCTCTAGTTATTCAAGTGACGGAGCTCCCTCCAGTCGAGAAAGTCCAATACTCAACCAAAGTGGTCAGTGGTTACCTTATTGAATTTATTTTCAACCTAGTAGATATTCGGCAGTGCTAACATATTGGCATCATTACCGGGGAGCGAAAAGTATAAATTTTTCCTTAGGAACAATGTTTGATCAGATAATTTTTATCATAGTCTGAAGTATAAGAAAAATACCTTTTTTTTACTGAGGTTGTTTGCATGTGGGAAATATGGCTCCTATGAAGCACAACAGACAAAATCCTGATCCAGACCCTTCAAAATCCGTTGATAATCCTAAAAGCCTTATTAATAGAAAGAAAGCCCATGAAAAATACTCATTACCTCATCTCTCTTTGAAAAAATCTTACTCCTTGCCTAATAAGTTATTCTCTTTGCAATATCTTTGGGTTGATTCGACTTTTGAGAAATATATTTTTAGGAAAAAATATGAAAATTTCACATCTCAAATTGTGCTGCATGAATTAATTTTGAGACCCCCCATCAGTCATGTAAATTCATTTTCAACTAAATTCCCATTAGTTTGGTCTTAGAGTTTTCAAAATTTTTTGGATCACTTATTGTATACTGCTGAAAATTGACAATTATTTCAGTCTAGCAGACAATGTATATTTGTTGATTTATTTCCTCAAACTATCCCGTTATCTGTTGTCCCATTTTCCTCACCTCCTGTAATTTTGTGTAGTAGCTCACCTTCTATTTCATATTATTTTCATACACTTCTTTTTTCCAACACTAAATTTACTGCAACTATCTTCTAAATAGCAGCCATGGTAGCAAGATATTCCCCTCCAGTTCTCCCTTCATAGTTACATGACCTACAGTAAAATTACAATGAAATACTCCCATAGTATGATAGTACAGAGGAGGTCCCAACAAAGAAACATGTAGAAAAAAACAGTGACTTTGTAGACCTAGAAGAGGTGGACCATTAGGATGTGAAAGTGAGGTTGTTTTCCCATAGTTTCTCTAGTGATGTGAAAAAGTGTTTTAGGAATGCCTAACCTACTAATTATGTAAATTATCATGAGTTATAATATTATTTCCTAGGAAGATGGGGTGAGAAAGGGAATCCTCTGCAAGTTTTGGCTAAGTACAAAAATCTTAAAAGGAAACCTTGAGAAGAAGTCCCAAAATGTTTTGCAAGTTTTAATAAATTTTATAACTCCATCCCTACAGAGATAGAGCCTCATCCAAAACTTTTCCTCATCCATTATCTTGAATTTTTTGATCTTGATATGGAATATCAACTTAGAGAAATGAATCCAACAACACTTGAAGATATGTAGAATAATATGGCCAAAATAGAGGAAAATTTGTTGTTGAATAAGGATAAGTTAAAAATATAGAGAAGAGTTTCAATAAATGGATATCCCACCATTTATTTTGATGTGAAGTTTGATACACTGCTTAAAATAGTGGAGAAGATGATGGAGAAGATCCCTCTAACTGAATTTATAGTATCTAGAGAACCTCAATTCTGTCCAGAAATCTTAAATCCAAACATTCAGAGGTAGCCTCAAGCACCTAACAAACAAAGGGATCAAAAGTTTCCTAATAAATCACAATAGAAAATTAAACCACCTTTTCAACAGGACTATGCTCACGATCAATATGAGGAGGAAGAGAAATCTCAAGAGGATCAAATCCTTTTCTTTGGTGAAGAGCATCTGAATGTGTATTTGACACAAGAATACCAAGAGTATGAGAAACTTGAAAATTTTCTTATGGAGGAGGAAGAGTTACTGCTAGCACAATCTTGTAATGCTACATTGATGACCGAGTACAAGGAGCTCAGGAAAGGATATAAAAATTCCATAATGCATGTTCAACGCAAGAATAATATGAGAAATAGAACAGTGGCTAGCAATGCATCAAGAAAGGAGACAGTGGAAAACAATGCAGCAAGAAAGGAGGCAATAGTTGGCAATGCAACAAGAAAGGAGACAATAGGAAATAATGTGCCAAAAATAAAACAACAAATAGTAGTGGAAAACAGAAAGAGGTGGAAACCAGTAGTGCAAAGAAAGTTGTACCCAGCACTAGTGGCCAAAAGAAGGAACCGCCTATCACAATTATATAGAGGAAAGAAGACACATCCAAAGAAGCCATGGAAAGGAAATATGTTTTCTGTAAAAAGGTTGACACGGTTCCAAATCCTTTTAATATTTAAACTGAATTGGCCAAGTTGAAGGTGTTAATCACTCTTAGTGAATTATTGAAAAATTACCAATATAGATCCGAGATTGTGAGTGAATTGAAGATAGAAATTTTTTCCAACACAGTTAATATAGCTGATGATCATCCAACTATTGTCTTTGGTCCAAAGATAAATGATAAGGGAAAAGACGGGGAAGTACCACCATTTTATGTTAGTTTGAATGTGCATAAGAAGATTTTTCACAATGCAATGCTGCACTACAGAGTTGCACATAATTTAATGCCAAAGGTGATCATGGGGAGGTTGGGACTAGATATAGAAATTCCCTACAAGGAACATTATTCATTTTATTCCAAAAACGTAAAATGTTTGGGTTTAATCAAAGATTTGGTGGTGTCCTTAACTCAAATCCCCTCAAACTGTATGGTGAGAGATGTTTTGGTATAGGTATACCTCCCAAATTTACTATGCTCTTGTCTCGATATTGGATGGAGAAACCAAATGGAGCTATGAAAACAGACATGCCATGCATTACAATTTTGATTTTGGCCAAACTAGGAGATTGTATCGGGAACCTCTCATGCAGTTCATGATTATAAGTAGGGATAAGCCTATAAATCACCTAGTCTAGGTTGTCCAATATTATTTGGATTTATTTTTTCTATTCAATTCTAGTTATTCTAGTGATGAAGATATAGAAGAAGAAAGGGACAGTGGTCAACATTTAGAAAATTTGGATGAAGAATCGGAACAGGGCAGCAAAGAAAATTCAGAAAATGGGAGGAACATAAAAGTGAGTGCTTTTTTTCAGACACTGGAAAAGAACATGGAAAATAAGCTGATGTTGACAAAATTTCTAGACAAAATATTCATCAATTGAGAGTATGAGACAACAGTAAAAATGAAAAATAGACCAGCTAAGGTGTCCCAAAGAAATCAACGAGTTTAAAGGCTATAATAAATGAAAAAAATAGAAAAAGAATCATGTATGGATGATGCATTTTGATGGGGTAGCAAGTAGAGAGGGTGCTAGTGATGGTCTCTGGATCAATTGAGGAATTGGTAAGAGAAAGATATGTTCTTTCAAATTAGTGTTTAAATTCACTAATAATGTGAAATATTACGAAGCACTCTTGTTAAGTCCCCGTACTTTGAAAAAGTCAAGAGCAAGGAGGATAGATGTGTATGGGAATTCCGAGTTGATCTTCAAACATGTTAAAGGTGAATAGCAAACAAAAAATCCCCAGATGCATGGCCATTGCAACACTATCCTTTATTGTTTACAAAAAAAAAAATAGTTTCACTGTTGTACCAAGAGAATAGTGTTGCAGATGCTCTCGCCACTTCGGTCTCTGATTTCGAGGTGTCCACCAATGTCAAAGAAAAATAAAAAGTGGAATTTAGTCAGAGGCCTTTTGTTCCAGACATTTTGAAGCAATGCAGGTTTTGAAAGTGATAACGAGATAGAGGATTTTCTTTTAATGAAGGAGTACATAGTTAAAATAAAAATGGAAAGGGACTGTGCAGATGAAATTTTGGACGAGGAAATTTTCATAAGCTAGTTAAACAACAAATTGGACAGACAAGGGGAAGAGTTGACCGTGTTATAGCTGAAGGAAAATGTACTTCCTAGATTGTTGGTTCCTTTAGAGAATCTCTTTCATCAAATTTATGTGGCTAAAAGGCCAAAATTAGCATTTGTGGGTGAAGAAGTGGAAGAATGAAATATAGGTACAATGGAGCACCCAAAAATGATAAAATTGTCTAAGACCGTGAGCCCATAAATGAAGAAGAAGTATTTGGAATTTATGACTGAGTTTGTGGATGTGTTTTCCTAGGGCTATGAAAAAATAAAGGTATATAACAAAGATATAATCCTACATACAATACCAGAACAAAGTGATCATAAACCTTTTACGAAGAAACTATGCAGGACCAATCTCGTTTTTCAACCTCTAATCGAAAAGGAGGTAAGGAAAATTTTTGATGCTACTATCATACTTCCTCTTACATTCTCCGATGGATTATCTAACTTGGCGCTGATTAGGAAGAAGAATTTGGAAATCATAATATGTGTAGATTTTCAAAATCTGAATAGGGCATCCCTTAAAAAACACTATCTGCTACCCAAAATTGACAATGTTCTTTAGAAGGTGGTGGGAGAAAAATAATTTCTTTGTTGGACGGTTTCTCTAGATATAACCAAATTTTGGTTCACCCAGAATACCAAGATACGACAACCCATACTACACCCTGGGAAAATTCAAATATGCTAATATTCCATTCGACCTAATGAATGCAAGGGCGATTTTCCAGTGAGATATGGACATAGCATATGTAGAGGAAAATGATAAATTTATTTTTATTTAAATTGGTGAAATTAGTATTTACTCAGTCTGATGAATATCATCTACGACACCTAAGGGAATTATTTTAGAAATATAGGAAGTACGACATATCATTAAACCCCAAGAAACCATTTTTTGGATTGAAGGAAGGTAAGCTATTTGGTCACATTATTTCAAAGCATGGCATTAAAATAAACCCGAATAGAGTTGCCACAATTAAAAAATGGATATTCCCAGGAGTAAGAAAGAAATCCAGTCTTTTATAGGAAGAATAAATTTTCTAAGAAGGCTTATCCCAAATCTAGCTGAAATTCTGTGAAAGTGAACAAACATGTTAAGGCGGGAAAGTGAGGTAAAATGGAATCAAGACAACAAGAAATATTTCAGTGAGGTCAAGGTTGCATTTAACGTGATCCCTCAGTGGTTAGGCTGCATTATACACGTGAATTTATAATATTTTCTTTTGCTTCTAAACATAGTATTAATGTTTTCCTATTGCATAAAAAACAATAGGGAACCGAACAACACATTTATTTGTTCAATAGGATTCTCAAAGACACTGCCCTTATATATGATATAATGGAGAAGTAAGCATTTTCGATCTTCAAATCATTGACTGAATTTATGTTTGTATATTATGACACATAGGAAATATTTAAGTATAACTTCGTCTAGCATAAAATTAGTTAAAGTGTGTTTCTTTTGTATGTGCTTTTGCAACTTATAACTCAATGGTCACGATATGTAGTGATCAATAATTCATTTTCTCTATGGTATTATCGACACTAGATCCATGGCTTAGCACCTGATTGGTCCATGACATCTATTTAAAGAGCATGGAAGGTCATTTTTCTGGTGATCATTTATGAGAGAAGGTTCTATAAATTTTATTTCTTTATATTAATAAATTTCCTGAAGTGGTCACGTTGCCTTAGGCCATGGATTATTTCCCTCTTTGAGGGTGTTAACCACGTCAAATACTGATGTATGGATCTTTGATCTATTTTTGAGAAGTGACCTTTGGTGTTTTATCTAAGGAACTTACCCTATCAATACATACATGGTATCAGAGTTGTTTGAGGGCCACATACGTTGTTGATCCGAATCTGAAGTCAATTTGACTACATCCGACTTCCATTTTCTGGATCTACTATTTATGACCACTTTCGAGTCTAGAGAGCTATTATTTTCTGTCTGGAGCCTCAGTTCTAGTGAGGAACCCCTTTCATTTCATGCAAAAAGGTTTCTGGTTGCCCGATTTATGTCATTTTAGATTTGGAGGTATAAAGTATTTTTTGCAGCTTTATTTATTTATCTCTCTGTTTATTTCAGTTTATAGTAATTTTTTAATTATCAAATATATACACTCTTCCTTGTGTATACTCTTTTCTCTATTCTTTATTCGATTTGAAAAACCAAAAATAAAAAGACAAAATTTATCTCCTATGTATTCTCTTTCCCTACGACTTCGTGCAATCTCGAGAAATCAGAAATAGTGAGAAAAAAATATTTTTTCCAGGGGAAATAACTAGAAATATAACATTATGCCACAATGTTTTCATAATAATTTTTGTCACTTGTGAAGTTTTTTTTTTCCAAGAAAAAGAGCACGCACCCGAAATAAAAAATAAATAAATAAAAATAAAATAAAAATAAAAAACCACCCCTTCCTCCTTTCCATCAATTACTAAATGTTTTAACTAGCTCACTCGATGTGAAGTTACTCTATGACAATATAGGCCTTGGGTTGAAGTCTTTTTTTCAAGTTACTTTTTAAAAAAACACATGTAACTTATGTTTTAAAGTTACTTTATGTAATAGTTTTTTTCACCCATTATAAAGAGTGAGTCACTTACAGTATAAAGTCACTTTATCTTTTATTTAAGTTACAATATACTTGGTCATTATTTCATAAAGTAACATCGTAAAAACTAATTCTCACTTCTTTATAAAAGTGAGTCACATAAAATAACATTTAAAAAAAATAGGTGAGCTTACTATATTAAGTTTGGAAAAGGGGGGATTTTAAAAAAAGGTACAACTTAATTATTAACTTTCAACCTATCACATGACTACTTTGCATCTACTACCACTTTTCTTCAAAAAGGCACAACTTCTTCATTCAGAAGCCGTTTTTAGAGCTGTTTTTTTTTTTATCAGCCTAATTTTTTGAGATATTTCATTTGGAACAGTTATTTCCAACCTTTATAGTTTAATTTTTTAAAAATGGAAGTGCATGCCTGGTTATTCTCAATAGAGCCAATTATTTGCAATGGCTATCCTAGATAGTAGACTTACTTAGAAGTAAAGGGATTTATATAATAGCCTGAGGACTATAATCTAAATCTAATGATGAATATAAAAAGGCTAAATGGGAAAATAAACAATATCAAGCATGAGAGTTGATAGGAATGTTCATTGCTCAAGATATTAGATTTCATATCTAAGAAATTGACTCCCCTGATGAAGCTATGAAAAAACTAAATACTTTTTTTGGAATTAAAAATGAAATCAAATCCCACTAGCTTGAAAATGAGTTGCTTACCTTGGATCCTAATAATTTTTCCTCTACTGAGGATTTTTTGTCTAAATTCAAGACCCTTAGACTTCTCTTAGAATGTTTCAAGGAAAAAAAAGGAAGATGGTAGTATTATATACTCCATTATTTCTAACCTAGGCCCTGCATACTCTGTATTTTTTTCCACCTTGCATTCCACTAGAGAAGCCGTCATCTCTCAAGGAACACCCTGAAAGTCCCCTTATTTTTATGTCTTTTGTGATTATTTGATAAGAAAACAGGAAAAAGTCTTACACCTTGGTCTTATTAATCCCGGAAACCATTCTAAGAAAGCCTTAGAAGCCCAACAACAACCAAATCCTAAGAATACTAAGAAGCAACATTCTAAAAAGAATGGTCCTAAACCAAACAAAGGTCTTAAGAAATCTCAGCCGCAAACTAAAAAAGCAACTCGACAAACTGATAAGGAAAATAAAAACAAAGGGAGTAAGATATATAGGCATTGTAACTTTTGTAATCGTGACGGCCACATAGAATCAAAATATTTTAAGAAGATGGAAACCTTGGAAGCAACATTGAAGAAGCAAAAAATCCATTTGGATAACTCTTCAACTTCATCTTTGGGAATGGAAATCTATGCATGTAGTTATCAAGCATCAATATCTGGTTATGCATTGAATGTATCTTCTTATTCTCATTATCATGAGTGGCTCATTTATTTTGGAGCCTCTTACACACGGCCAAAAATGAAGCCATGTTTTCTTCTTTAAATGATTGTAACACCAAAAATATCTATGTTGGTGATTATAGATCTCTTCATGTTGTAGGTCCTGGAACCATCCATCTAGATAATGGTTAGTTTAATGATGTATTATGTGTTCCTACCTTGTCCTGAAAACCTTCTATCTGTTTATCATATAACTCATTTCGGTGAAGGGAAAATTGTAGAATTCTTACCTCATGATGTTGTAATTAAGGACCTAAGAGATCCTAGACACATTTTAGCTACTGGAATTGTTGATGATTCCACAAGGTTGTATAATTTTGGAAACTTTGGGTAATCATGTCTTCCCTCCCATTTTGTTCCTCATAATGATGAAGTGAGAAAAATTTGGCATGAGGATTTGGTCACTTAAACTATCGCTCTATTCAAACTCTATGTAAAGAAAACATGGTGATAGGTCTTCCTATGGTATCTTTCCCAGATAGTGTTTGTTCAGGTTATGTACTTAGAAAACATCATCGGGATAGTTTTGAAAACATGCCTCTTGTCATGTTGCAACCCCTTTGCAGCTTGTGCATACTAATTTATGTTGTCCACTTCTAGTTGTTTATTTTTATAGCTACAAGTACTTCTTAACTTTCATTGATGATTTTTCGAGATGCACTTGGGTATAATTCTTAGAACTCAACAGTGATGTTTTTAACATGTTCTTGGCCTTTAAGGTATTTTTCGAGAAACAAGATGGACATCAAATTGTTAAGTTAAGATCTAACAATGGAGGAGAATATGTTAACAAAAAATTTATCAACTTTTTCACTGAGAATGGCATTCAGTTGCAACATATTTTTCTATATACTCCACAACAAAATGGTGTAGTTGAAAGGAATAATCACACTCTAAAATAAATGGCTAATTGTGTCCCTCAATCTAAAGGACTTAGTCTTAATTTTTTGGCAGAAGCAATTAACGGTAAAAATTACATAGTAAATCACAGTCATACTAAGATTCTAAGTATTATCACTCTAGAAGAAGTCTGGAGCTCAACGAAACCAAATGTAAGTCACTTTTGTATTTTTGGAAGTGAATCTTGGGCCCATATTTCAAATGAGAAACATAAAGACTTAGAACCTAAGAGTGAAAAATGAATTTTTGTTGGATATTCTGAAGATGTCAAAGAATATAGACTTATTCAACCCAAATCCAAAAATATGATCATTAGAAGAGATGTAAAATTTGAGGAAAATATATCAGCCTGTGAGGCTAGTTCGACAGGTGTGCCATCTTTAGCCTGCAAGCCTAATTTGGCATATGTGCTGCCTCTCTCTATCTCTTCTACCTTTAACATAATTCCTTCTACTTCGAATGATGACGATGAGGATGAGAATCCTTCTCCACATCCTTGGGATCTTATTTCAACTCCACAACTTTCAAAATGGGTCCTCTCTACTCGAGATGTAGTAGGTTCTCTTGTAGGTGACCCTGGAGATCATCATCGTACTGTTCTCTGTTACACATAACCTCTTCCTTATTGGCTCAAGTTCCAAAAAATCATGATCCAAATAGCTTTGTGGAAGCTTCGAGTCATCAAAATTGGGATGCAGCTATGAATGAAGAATATCATTCCTTATTGGAAAAATGTTGGTTTGAGGGGTCGAAACCTAGGTTCGAAGTTATCAGCCAATGAACAAAACCCTCCAACTACTGGCCCTTTCAACAGTGATCTGATTGCATATATCAAAGTCTCACCTAAAGCAATATGGGGTGGTGTTGGAACCATGTTTCCATACCTGAAGTATGCTTTTGATTTAGTGGCCCTAATCATATCTAGTGTAGATAATATAACAGATGCATACATACAGAGTCAATAGATAAAACCCTTTTGTAGATTATCATAGAATAATTTCCTATATTTTTCATGCAATAATAAAGTATACTTCAATCAGATCTATTCATCTAACATAAAATGATATATGGGCACATTAGAAATTAACCATTAACACAAGTAAATACGTAACACATAACATATTCAGATCTTAGAGAAAATAACATATAATCAATAGATAAAATCGCATAAGAGTCTAGGTGCACCAAAGCTGCATTCTTTATTAAGAGATCTATCAATTCAGTACATTCAATCCTTTGCACACAACCAATAGAGTTCGCACACAACTAGGACTTAGGTCTCTGCGTACATAGCTAGCAGGAGCCTTTCTACCCAGACAAACCTAGACATAGATCAAAAAATTAACAACACATTCATATCTGATAAAAGATATCATTTCTTGAATCGATCCTTATATATTTATACTATCTGGACATGCACATACCATGGTCTCAAACCACGGTTTGAGACTCATGGTTTTCCCTTCAAACTCATTACAATGACTAAGGGAATTTGACCCACCCCAAATCCCCTTTGACTCTTTGCGCATGCCGTGTACAACAAAAATTATACAAAATTACCCAAAAATGCACCCCAATGGACCCCACTCCAACAGGCTCCCAAAAAAAACTCATGACTCGTCCTGACTAACTACGGGGTGGTCTCCTTCATCTTTTCTTTAATCACTTTGATAGAGCTCGAGGGTTGCATGAGGACTTTGACACTCTACGTGAAAACACCTTGCACTTCATTAGCTAGTTTTTCTACCGTCAGCCCCTTTGCTGCCAAATTGATGCTTTTTTGTGTTTGCTGGAGGCTTTTAAGGGAACCATTAAACATCTATGGGAGATGTAGGGCTTCCTCAAACCAAGGTTGCATCCTTGCTTCTAATATCTACTCTCGACATTGCAGGTCTTGAATTCATGTCTGAATTTCCTTGCCTTCATGCAATCTGGCAAGTCATTGTGCTATTATGAATGTGGGTGCTGTAATACGAATCTATGTAAACCATTTTTCCTTAATACGAAGGAAATTTCTTAATTTTTGGTCCATCCATTCGTTCTAAATAGTTTTCCAAATGCCCATATATTCATCTAATAATTTTCCATAGTGTCCCATTGCAGTTTGGATACTGTTTTTGGCAGCCTTTACCTTGGCTATGTGCTGCTCTCTGACCTCCATTGGTGTCTTAGGTTGGAGCTTCAGCTACAACTCATTGATCTGCTACACAAAATTTTCCCAGAAGGTCTGTATTTCAGTGTGTGATTCCTTTAGGGCAACAGCCAAGGTGTCTAATTTTACTATTGGCGCAATTGATGCATGGACAGTGACCTTTGGCAGGTCACTACATACTTGGTCAATAAAAGCCTCTCAAGCAACGCGTCAATCCTTAGCTATGCGGCACACTACTTCTGCTACATCATTGCTACTCACTGTTGAGACTCATTTTCACCATGGAAGGCATAGGCCTCCTGATACGATAATTCATCTATGATCATGTTATGAATCACATGGATCTTTCTAGCCAGTAGCACCACAAGGTTGATGTTAATTTATCCACATGATCTCAGGGAAGCATGCAAATTAGGTGACTCCACTCTGATATCTAACGCGGGGATCTAAAGCAGGAAACCATCCCAAGATAATGAAAACACTGTGTTGAGGGGTTTCACGCTAGAAGCTATCATGCTCACTTGTATCTAGATAACTTGCTTCACGCTCTCCTGTATCTAGCTCTCTTGAATTTTGAGCCCCTGGATACCCGACTGTACTCCCTTGAGCATATATTTGTATTGCGCTTCCATGTCTTACTCGATATCCTCTTTGTCTGACTTGACAATAATATTGATCTTGGTGAATTCTTCCTTTGTGAGGGTGAGTTCGTCTTTTCTTGCCAATTTGGACTCCTTCCTTTTCATGCAAGTACCTCCCATGGCTTGAGAACTGCGCTTAGTGGATTTAGCGGTCTGTGACTCACGACCCTCTGCTCCTTCACCATATTTTTTGGCTTCCTTCTCCAAGTCGATTGTTTCACTTGTCGTCGTCGGCTCAGGTTCTACTTCATTATCCTTTCCTTTTGTAGTGCATAGCTTTCTCAAATTCTTTGAATCCCAAGTGGTGCAGGACTATAACCAAGTATACGGTCACTATGTCGTGATGCCCAGCAAGTCATCCTCCTTGACCAAGTACGACAAATAATACCAAACAACCTCTACGATGCCCTTCACATGGATATGCAGATTGTGACATGCTACTTTGAAGTCCAAAATCAACTTATACTTCTCATACAAGTTCGACGATAAACTTGGCTTGGATTGAATGGCTTGATAGAGTGAAGATTCAAAAAACCCAAAAAATCTTATTTTCTGTGACTTTCGCTGGGATCTTTGACTTTCACAGGGTTTCGTAGCGCACGATTTCCCACATATCTAGATCAATATCAGCAAACTATGTGCCTTGAGGTGTTTTCTATCCAATGAGGAAAATCGGGAGTAATAACCAAGCACAATAAAAAAAAATTCCCTCCTCCTGCTCCTTGTACACATTCTCCAAGAATTTTGTGCATAGGTATTGATCCAAGTTATATTGGACACCTTTCTCGCATTGCCCAACTAAAGCAATGACATTGGTTGGGATTTATTTTGGCCAAAATTTCCTCTTCGTATTTCAAGTAATGATGATGGTGCGAAATTGGACTATGGGGTTGCTGATTCTGCTGAAAAAAAAAACACTGAGTGTTTCACGATACCTTATAGTCTTTCTTGACCTTTTTTGCAAGTTTTTTCTCCTAGCCTTTCCCTCCAAAGTCTGCCACAGGTTCTGCCCCATCATTGGGTAGGTTGGTGATGCAGTGAATCAGCTCGGCATCAATCAGAATGCACTCTTTGAGCCACAAACAATCATCGTGAATGAGCATGAGTAGCTATCACACGTAGATGGCATTAACTGAACAGTTCCTAAAGTGTGGAATATGAAATAAGTTCTACAATCTTGATTTGTGTAGGCCTAACACCCAGGGATTTGGCTCAACTTTTAATATGCCACCATGATAGAGTATCTTCTCTAAATACATATTAGTTGCTAGATTGGGGAACTTCCTCTGGTCTTCAATGTCCCATTCCTCCATTTTCAGCTGTGGGATTTTGGCGAGCATATCGCCCTCTATAGGTACATTCTTAGGGATAATTAATATACGACCACTCCTTATCCAAATATTTTGGGACCTTAACGAAGGCTTTGCGCAGTGCGACATATGCAGGCAACCACGATATGGGGTCAAGGATTTCCATAATGTCCTCCTCCATTAATTTTTTAGGTAAGTCTCCCATGGGTTTATTCTAGCGCTCTGCAACAATGGAGCGTGGATTTGGGGTCTTCTCATGGGGCAACTTTAGGGACCCTGAGTACCATCCCTTATTGGTTTCAGTTGGCGCAATGGTCTCAGTAGCCTACGTAGGGGTTTCTTCAGCTCGTGTCACAGAAGGGGTAGGCTTGGTGGCCATCACACTTGCAAGAATCAAAACTTGGTGGTGCAACTCCTCCTCAAAGAGAAGATCAAGGCCAAACATAGGCTTTGCAAAATCTTGAGAGAGAAGAGAACACAACTCGCACAAATAGCAAAGAAATAAAATGGAACTAATGTGATCCTGTCGGTCATATTTATAGCTTAGGCACATCTTAAACGATCTTCTGTTAATTAATCTAGCCCCATAAATGCTAAAGCAAATCCAAATATTGCATGGTCTCATCATTAAATTCAATTTAGCTACTCCTCCAAATGGTAAAAAGGTTGTCTTCTTGATGATTAATATTCCAACAACTTTATTCTGGAGCCTCTATGACCCAATCAACCTTCTTGCATAGCTACTGTGCACGCGTTGCACATGTCTATGCATCTGCCATCCTTGTTGCGCATATCCATATTTCCAGCCATATAGTAATTTGGTGCATGCAGGGAAAGGGTTATCCCTATATGGTTTCAATCGACTTCCATTGATATACCAAGAAGGTTTTTTCTGATTAAGGTGGCCAGGAAGACCACACCTTCATTCATGGTTCCTTGACAATATATGGTCTAAGCCAATGCATGTTGAACAACTTGGGTGGTGTGCAAATTGGCTATCATAGAAAAGCACTAGATCCTCTTCCTTAGAGACCTCCTGTCTAATGTGCCTATCATGCTAAGCCTTTTCGTTCACATTTTTCACCTGCTGATGGAAACCTACAATGAATTTATCCTCTTCCAGTGCGACCACTTGTGAAAATAGTTCTTCCATAATATCCTGCTCTGCCATATTAGTGAATGTTCCAATGCGAAAATATTGGACAATATACTCCATTGGTATAAAAAATTCATGCCCATACACCATTCTGAACATTTTATTTCATTTAAAATTCTTGCATGTTGTTTTGTATGCCCAAAGAATAGTAGGTATGCACACATCCAAATCATTTTGATTATCATTACGTATGTTAGTGAGTGCAGTCTCAAATATATTTCTAAGAGCTTCCACTACACCATTCGTCGATGGGTGATACAGAAAACTCTTCTGATGATGAATCTGGAATTATTCTACCAGAGCTTCAATAGTTTCATTCACAAAGTGTGTACCTTGATCGCTCATCAAAATGTTAGGGCATTCAAACCAAGTCCAGATGTCCTAAAAAATGAAGTGCACAGTTGTGTATGCCACCATAAACTAGCTTGCGAGAAATTCTACGTAGTTTCTTTCCTTGCATAGTGACCTCCTGTAGCCCCTACATGAGCCTCAGCTAAGATATCGTATCTCTCAAATTCCAACACACACCTTCGCATAATTTCATCTGCACCCATTTTGTGCAACTGACTGAAAATTAGAGTAAAGTTAGCTGCGAGCGCGACCAAATTTTTCTTTTGTTGCAACATATATTCTATGGGTGCACCTTCCAGTGGTAAGAAAATTTATAATATCTGGAAAATGATAATCAATTATGTTTATAACAAAAAGTTTCATGTTTACTGAACTATCTTCCAAGATAGTTGGCTCTTCTCCACTTTTAATGTGGGACAGATGGTCTGGCCCCGTATTCAGTCTCCCAAGTTTTACAATCACTTCAAACTCATACTCTTAAAAATAGTTGCAACCATCTACAGATATTCCCCCATAACACATGCTTATTCACGAAATAATTTAGAGAAGAGTGGTTAGTTACATCTTAAAGTGGCCTCGTAACATACAGTGGAAAAATTTATATAGCGCATAGACCATAAATAATCCTTCCATTTTCGTGGTCAAGTAATTACACTACATGCTCAAAAATTTTCTAATTTCAAATGCAATAGGATGATCAATCTCCCCAGCTCCTAGTTGTACTAAAATAGCTCCCAGTGCGATGCAGGAAGCATCCAAATGTACATGAAATACCTTCATCTAGTCTGAAAAGACCAACATGGGCATAGAGACCATCTTCTCCCTAAGAAATTAAAAACTCTTTTTCCATTATTCGTTATAAAAAAATGAGGCATTCTTCTTTATCAACTTCTCCATGGGCACATTGATCAACATGTAACCTTGAATGAACTTCTGGTAATACCCTATATGCCCCAAAATTGAGTGCAAATTTTTCACATTCGTAAGCACTTCCCGGTTAACAATAAAAAATATCTTGGGTGGATCCACCATCAATCCTTTCTAACAAAAAATATGATCTAGAAAGATTTGGAATGGCACTCAAAAGATTCACTTTTTAAGATTAAGTGAGATCTGAAACTTTTGGCAAGTATCCAACATTAGCTGTAGACTCGATACATGCTTCTTCAACAATCCAAAGACAGTAAAGTCATCAAAATAGACTTCTAAGAACTTGTAGATGTATTCTTTGAACACGGCTACTACCATGTGTGAGAATATAGCTGGCACATTATTAATCTTGAATGGCATGAATGTGTACTAAAAGGATCCACATTATGTTGCAAAGGTTCTCTTACTTTTATCTTCTGCCATGATTTTGATCTAGTGGTATCCTGAGAAACCATATGTAAATGAACAAGTCTCTGGTCCTCGTACATTATTGAGTATCTCATCGGAAAAGGGGGTTGAGAATGGGTCATTTATGCAAGAATTATTCAATTTATGCAGATCCATGTGAATCCTTATTTCTCCCTTAGTTCTCTTGTCCTGCATCACCATAGGACTCTGCTAATTAGATTCCTCATTATTTATATGATTTTTGCAACAACCATTTTCTCTAATTCCTCTTTGACTCTCTTCTTGTATTTTGGATTCAGAATTTATGGGTGTTGCAACATAGGTCGTATATCCATTTTCAAGGTAATATTATTCACCCCGAGATCTCTTATTATCCCCTTTAGCTCAGAACATTTTGTAGGAAAAAGGTCTTGATATTCATTCAACAAATCAACGACCTTTCCCACCATATCATCATCCCAGTAATCTCCAATCTTCGCTAGTTTCAGTTGTTCTTCTGAGCCAATATTAACTTTTCGAATCTTCATAGGCTTAGTTACATCAAGTGAATCAATCATAGGTCCAAAAACTGTGTGTTTTCCTCCAGACTCAGCTATCACAACGTTCCTTGGAGCTTTCTCATTATCTTCAACCGGAAAATTTGGAAAATTAAAAATTTCCTTCATCTGTAAATCTCATTTTGGCAAGGCGCGCTCTACCTTCGGTTTTTAGGTGTCAAATATGACCTCTTGAATATCCAGTAGTGCCTCATCTACACATTCAAATCCACTTTCAAAACTAAATGTTAGGATGAAACTTTCTGTCAACATAGTCCATTCATTGGCTCCTTGTCAGAGCTCAGTTTCAAGGTAACAGTACGTAGTACCTTCCCCAAAGTGTGGATGAACATATGCCCCCATCTTGGCTTCGGTTCTTTGCCTAAAAATTCAATCCATATATCCAAATATTTGTGTGGATTGATTTTTCTTGAACATATCTCTTCCATTCTAGTATTTATATGCTCAAATCGTAGTCTCATCATGCGAGTGAATTCTTCACAGTTTTCCAAGTTTCCCACGTGTGTCTCCCACTAGCGTGGTGGGGTTGATCACAACGCTATATCAAGTGCATGAAGTAGTTGTGCTTCTAGAACAATTTTTTCCAGTTCTCGTAAAAACATGTTAACATTAGTCAGACCATCATAATAAGTAAATTCTCGTACCTCTCAGGATATGCACCAAAGTTCTCTTGTCATGAAATTGCAATGTACGCAGGTAATTCATGTAGCCACTTTTTCTAGTTATCCAGTTCTTCATATGAATATAAAAAATAGGAACTATCCTTCTCCCATTTGAATCTTCCATAAGCTTTCGGGTTGATGAAATCTTTATTTCATTTAGTAAACTTATAGATATGATCAACATCATCATATGCGTTCACTAGCTCAGTATATATTTCACCTTCTGTAGGATTTAGTTGAACCAAAAATATGGTTCCATTATTCTCAAATACCATACTACTTTGATTAAGATTGATGATTCCACCCATGCCAATAGCGCAATCAAAACCCAACAGCATGGGGTAGGGATCAGTATCATCTATAATCTGTATAACTTCAAAATATGCAAGCACCTTTACTCCTTCAATATCCATTATGACTTGCGAGACTCTTCCTAAGAAAATAATATTTTGATAATTTTCCATGCGCAGTTAGATAGTAGACCACTAAAACTTCGATTTTCCCATTCTTTTCCAAGTCTACTTTGGTAAAAAATTTGCACCAAATCCTATATCCAGAATGACCTAATCCATCTGATATGCACCAATCTGAGTAGAGCGCATTTCAGGTCCAATTCATTTGTTATTCTTATAGATCTTCTTAACAACCTTCTTTTCCATCCAGGGTTGTTCTTTCTATGCATAGTTGTCTATAAATTCTTGGAGGTTCTCGACTTCCTTCTTATTGTGAAATAACTTTATAAAATCTTGAAGGAAGATATTTCTCTCTTCGTCTACACAAAAAATGTCCATATATTTTCTTGATGATGAGGCGTCTGCGTCTATGAAGCCCTTTTTTGCTTGTACAAAGGATTCTTTTTTGTGTTGTAAGTTGAATCCTTCCTTCTTCTTAAGCATTTTTTAGATCCAGAGATTATTCTCACGATTCTTCCCTTTGTCTTCACCAGTGGCTGCATGACTCCTATTGATGACATTCATGCTTAGTTCTTCTTCACACAACTGCACTCTTACCATATAAATATTCTGAGTAGGAGTGTGTATTTTATTTTCCTACATATTAGCAATAAAAACAGGGAAATATTCAATCACATGATCAAATTGTCTACAATACCTGCAAGACTGTTGTGATAGATTTGGTTAGTTTCATGCATAATGACTTACACCTCAACAATTTTAGTTGATTCCTTGACCAACCCATCCTCCTCTTCCTCGACCTCAGTTTTAGAATCCACTGCACCTAAATGGGGGTGCTAGTGAGGTAGTTTAAGCATGAATCCTATCTAGGTCCATTGGGTAAATCATCAAACCAAACCGTGATAGTGTTGTTCATCATGTCCTACTCATGAGAAAAATTTCAAAAAGGGTTGCTTTAGCTCAAGCATATATTTCCCAATCTGCAGAAAATACTATGTTGTATGCACGTCCATAACTTTAAAAATTATGTACCATAATGTAGGAGTCCCACTTAGTCCATCCACGCTCTTTAGCGGGCTTGGTCTTCCAACTTGTAGACAATCATTGAATAGAGAGCACTGATCCTTGGGATGCCTGACCACTTTGCAGTGTATACACCATACATATGTGTATGCCTCCTTTCCCTTATCCTTATGTAGACTATATATTTCTAAGTGCATCACTTTCAACTATATTTTTATTTTCTAAGTTCCAATCTACGCAGCGGGTACCAGTGAAGCTTTAGCTTCATCGCAATCTCTATGGCTTCAGCTTGCATCGAAATATTTTTTTGACTCTCAGGTTGGCACAACTGTAGTAGCATCATGGAAATAAGCCTCTTTGTGTTGGGTGTCATCAAAATTAAATCCTTCATCTCTAATTTTTTGCTTCAACCTCTGATCCACATCTCATATGAATTCGTTCAATTATCGGTGAATCTCCTCCAACTCAATTACACATTGAATGAACGATTTCGGCCTCTTCAATTTATTTTTTAGTGCATCCTTCAGATTATTAATAGTTTCATTAGGGTTCGTCGCTACATACCATATATACCAATCTAATGCATGGTCCTGAAAAGCAGTGGCCAACTGTTCTTTCTTCACATCGTCATTATTAACCTGCTACACTCTCCATCTAGCGTCAGTAAAAAAAAGGTTTGGTATGTTTTTTTGTTCCCAATACCACGGAAAGTGGGTAACTTCATGGAAGTGGCCATCTCATTGCTTGGTGGTGGAGGTGGAGATGGCGGTGGAGGTGGAATTAGAGGTGGAGTGGATGAATTATTATAGTGAGATGAATTCAGAAGTGGAGTGGATGGGATCTAGACTATTTCCAATAATCCAAGATTGTTGTAATGTTGCAATACGTCTTTCTCAAAATGCATATATTCACTTGAGCTACTAGTTCATGATTCTTCTTCACTATCATATTTACCTTTGATAGGAATGTAAACAACACCTTCTTGTAGATGTACTCTGTAACTCCTTCCACTACATGTATTCAGGCCTCTACGAGACATTCACTCAATATGACTCCACAGAGTACCTGATTCACAAAATAAAATTTTAATCCATAGATTCAAAGCATGTAGGAACTTACCTCTAGGACCCTTGAAAAACATTTGTTCCACTTCAAAATAACACACAAATTTTTAAAAACAAAATTTAATCACAAATCATCCCAGAATGCGATCGATCCAATGATCTATGACGTGGGTGATATTGTTGCTAGTTTTCTCTAACTATTGTACAAAATCTGTGGTCCATTGAGTGATCATGTCATCCTTTGTGCAGGTCTAGAATTCAGAGAGTCGAGACATCCAATCACAAAATGAGGTAAAGAAAATATCATGGAATTCTGTGTAAATATAATTTCTTACCCAATCTTCAGTAGAGAATTTAGAGCTTTTGTTCTCTTGGATCAAAAATTCCAGTATCTTCTTATCAAGCCAATATTGTAATTCATTCTGCTTCAGATGCTAATACCTCAAACCTCCCTCAAAATGATATTGATCCCAAAAATTAAACCATTTGTTGGATTGATGGGTCCTAACCTAGGCTCAGAGTTATCGTGCAACCAACAAAACCCTCCAAGTACGAATAAAAGTCTCACCCAAAGTAGTATGGGGGGGCTAATGGAACTAGCTTTCCGCACCACATGGAATATTTTGATGTAGTGGCCCTAACCATATCTAGTCCAGATAATATAACATATGTGCGCATACACATTTAACAGATCGAATCATGTTGTAGATTATCATAGAATAGTTTATTATATTTTGCATACAATAATCAAGTATACTTCAATAAGATCTATTCATCTGATGTCAAATGATATACGCACACAAAATAAATTAACAATTAATAGAAGTAAATACACAAAAAATAACATGTTCAGATCTTGAAGCAAACAATAGATAACCAATACAAAAAATCGCATGAGAGTCGAGGTCCTCCACAACTTCCTTCATTATTAGAGATCTATCAATTCAATACATTCAATCCTTCTGCAGACACAACCAGCAGAGTTTGCACACAACCAAGACTTAGATCTCCATGCACATAGACAACATGAGCCTTTCTACCGAGAAAATGAAGATTTAGATGAAAATATTAACAACAAATTTATATTTGTTAAAAGATATAATTTCTTGACTCATTGCTTACATATTTGTACTATCTAGACGTGCACATACCATGGTATCAAACCATGGTTTGAGACTCATATTTTTCCCTTAAAACCCATAACAATGACTAAGATGCTTTCGCTCACCCTAAAGCTGTTTCGACTTGTTGTGTGCAACACATAGAAGAAAAATTATACAAAATAACACAAAAATTCACTACAGGGGACCTCGCTCCAACACAAATGATACTCGAGATCTTGTTCCTCTTCCAAAGGGAATACAACTTGTCAGATGGAAGTGGGTTTATAAAAAATGTTTTGGAGCATATGGAAAAGTGGATAAAGATAAAGCTCATCTTGTTTCTCAAGGATTTTCAGAACTTAATGGCATTAACTATCTCGAAACCTTCTCCCATGTTGACAGAATGAATTCTATCAACCTTGTTCTTTCCCTTGCAGCCTTATTTAAATGGGAATTCCATCATATGGATGATAAATCAACCTTCTTACAAGGGGACTTGCATGAAGAAATCTACATGGAACCACCCCATAGATTTAGCCAAAAAGACTATAGCCTTGATTGTGGGCTTCAAAAGTCTCTCTATGGTCTCAAATAAGTCCATCGGGCTTGGTATGCCAAAATGGATAATGGATTTTCTAGATGTCATTCTGACAACACTATCTACACTAAGAAAGTGGGTAAGTCCTTAATCATACTTTTTCTTTATGTTGATGATCTTATCCTTAATGGTAGTGGTCCCAACCATATAAACCTTGTGAATTCTAGCGTAAAAAGGAAGTTTGAAATGAAATACTTGGGACACTTGCATTATTTCCTTGGTATTCAAGTCTTTCAATCAAAATAAAGTTTTACACATTCTCAGTCCAAGTATGCATGTGATATTATATGCCAATTTCACATGGAATACTATAAGCCAAACCCTTCTCCTTTTTAGTCTAGAGTTAATATTTTAGTCACTTATACTTCCCCTAAAGTTGATGCTGCCTTATACCATCAAATTGTTTGTAAAATTATATATTTAACCCAAAGTCACCCTTTGTCATTGGTCTTCTTTCTTGATTTATACACAAACGTCATGAAAGTCAATGGAAATGAGCTAAAAGAATACTTCGATATGTTTGAGGCACAATTTATTTTGGGATTCATTACAATGAAGGAGGATCTCCATTTCTGGTTGGTTCCAGTGATTCTGATTGGGTTGATGACCCTAATCATAGAAATTCTATTGCAAATTATGAATTCACTCTTCGTTCAAGACCTATTACATGGTATTTTCATAAACAAAGTGCCATATCTCTTTCCTCGGCAGAAGAAAAGTATCGTGGTGTTGTTGAAGTCAACAAGGAATCTTTGTGGCTTCATCAGATCATGTCTGAATTTAGTCTTCATTAGTAGCATCCAACTACACTTTCATGTGAAAATCAGAGTCCCATTTAGCTCTGCAAAAATTCATTTCAGCATTAGCGCAACAAACACATTCAGCTACACATGCACTTCATCAGGAATCTCATTCATGATCATGTTATTCAAGTGCACTATTGTTCAACCAATGATCAATTTGTCGACATCTTTACAAAGGCTCTCACAGAATTGAAGTGTAATATTCATAATTATCTTTTATCTAGTTCGAATATTAAATTATTACATCCATAACTTAGATGAATAAGTGGGTAGAGATACCCTTAAATCTCTTTAGTAGGAATAAAACCATTTATACTGTGAAGGTGGATCAGTGTAGCTACCTGAAATAAATCAACCCTTAGTGTGAATAGGGTCAATGCATGTCGATGGGGTTAAGGTTAACCAAATCAATAGCATTGCCATGGAGAGAGTGGAGATAGTGGAGGACATCAAAATTATGGTGGAGGAGTGTACGCATGGGAGTAGAATGTTTAATGAGTGGGACCAAGGGTGAGGAAGCTCACCAAGGATATAAGGAATGGGAAGGAAGCCATAGAAGACGTTCCGATTATTTTTTATGTGTTGGTCTTTTATGAATTTCTACATGCTTCAAATATTTATCAGATTCTTCTCTGTTTTTTAGCAAAAGGGTGTTTCTGGGAGAAAAACCCACCCTCGTCCTTGGGGGACTTCTAGTGCCCACTGAAGAGAGTTAAATTGTGCTTCATTCCACCATCCAACATATGGCCAAGCTTGAACCATCTACCACATCACAGTATCCTTCAGAAAATGCATTATTTTACAGGGAAGTTGTAGTGGAGGGTTGAGAGAACCATTTTGTGAGCTAGCTTCCTTGTGGAGGGAGAAGCCTTTCATTGGGAGGATCTATTGGGAAGATTTTCAGCTATGTTTTTGTCATATCAGCCACCTCCCTACATTCATGGAGTAGCAGAGAATTATTTATCCCTAGGGCTACATTTTCATATAGCATATTTCCTGAAACCTTTTCTGGGTTGTCTTGGAATGGTGCTTGAGAGCCTAGATCTCTATCATCTCTCTGTATTTATATTTTATAGCTACAGTTATTCCCTCTTGGACTGCACAGTCATAGCATTTCAACATTTTATGTATTACCAGTATCTCATGTTTTGATGTATTGGATCATGGGAGGCGTGTTTTCCTAGCTTGAGTGGCCTTTTCCTCAATACATTGTACTTATTTTCTACTATTAAAAATAATGGAATGGCTCTATTATTGTCTCATGTTTTTATGTATTTATACTTTCTGAAATTTCTAGTTTTATGTTCAATATTTCTTCTTTTCCTATTTTGGAATATTACAGTGGTATCAGAGCATAATATTTTCTTGGCCTGTGGGGCACTGTATCTATAAAATCTATAGAAATGGAGGAAAAAGAATTTCCAAAAATTCTTCTCTAGACCATGCAAAATATTTCCAAAGAAATCAAGGAGATGAGGTTAGAAAGACAGAAGGAATTCCCTAGAGGGTTTCAACATGGAGGGAGTTACGACACCTCTCATGATTGTTTTGAGCAACCAGCATTACAACTTTCTTCACAACACTCAACCATGCCTACATTCCTAGAAGTAGAAAATAAGGTAGGAGGAGAACAAAAGGAGGAAACCCTAGGTGATTATTTCCAAGAGTATGAATCTCAATCTCAGAGGTACAAGGAGCACCTGAACTTCCAAGATTTTTGTTGGATCAAGGATAATAGAAGACCCAAAAATCACAATAGAGGTGGAGGGTACATGCAGAACAATGATCTGCAATGTACTATGGGTAGAGTCTTTCTGCCCTCTTTTTTTGGGTCACCCAAGTACACAACCAAGGCTTGGGGAGACAAATTGGATACCTTTTTTTAGCTGAACCGAGTTTCAGAGATGGAGGCCATTAAGGTAAAAGCTCTGCACCTTGAAGGTGAAGCACATGAGTGGTGGTTTCATGGTCTATCTACATTAGGGAATGCTAGTGTCACTGCTTATGCATAATTTATCCGAAGGGTGGTGGAAATATTTGACCACAGAAATCTAAAATAACATTTTGTTGATCTATATAAGGTCAAACAAACAGGACATCTAGAGACTTATATCTCTGAATTTCTAAAACTCTTAGTTATGGTGTCTGATCTATCTACAACTAGGAGAGTATATACATTTATTGATGGGCTAGTAGATCCTTTTCATGGGTTGGTGAAATCCATTATACCAACTACGCTCGAAGAAGCTGTTAGTGTCAGCTTTTGCAACTTTCCTTCAGTGATAAAACATTCTCTTAAAAGGTGATTTTAAAGTGTCAAGGTCAAATTTTGTCATTTCACTGAGTCTTCAAGCAAAATTTGGTCACTAGGCATTAGGTCTAGGGTTTGTTTTCACTCTTCTCAAATTTGTCCAAATGTCGGTCCATGTCACCATTCAGCTGAGTGTGCCATCATTCAAATGGTTTTCATCATCATGTCAAGTTCCAAAGAGTCATTTTACAGCTTGTTCATGCTTCAGTTGTGGCTAGGTAAGGTCCATTTCCCTCTCCTAGGGTTTCGGAGGTAATTTCTCTTGGATGGTCGAATCATTAGAAAAAATTGTATCCTGATGTTCATACACCTTCCCCTATCATTAATTTACGTTATCCAACACTTCCCATCACTGATATCCCCCAAATTCCTCATTTTTGCACAAACCCTAGTTTCTTGCCACAACTTGGCAATTTTCTAGGCTAGGCCTGTGTTTTGCCCTTTTGGACCCCTTACCCTCACTCAATCTCTGAGATTCCACTTTCCCCTACTTCCTAACATCCCTCCCTACTTCCCAAAATTTCCCCAAGAATTTAGAACCTCCTTATCCCCTTCATTTCGCTTCATTTCGACAAAATCCCTTGTTTCACACATCGGGATAAGTTTCACTCAAATGATGTTTCAGAGAAATAAAAGATGAATTTTGGAAAAATAAGAGAGTTTTTTGTACAAAACATGCCAAGGAAGAAAACCCTCCTTCAATTTTTACACAGGTATAATTTTTTTGGAGAAATGTTAAGAATATCGTTGCCTCAGGAGAATTTATGCACCAGCAGGAAGTAGTGTTGGGAGATTTGTTTTTTGACAGGGTAAATGAACTCCAAATTGACAAATTCCACTTGGGTTGGAAATTATACTCCAATATCTTTCCAACAAGATATTCCACGCTCAATTTGGACATCGGGAAGGCCTCCAAAAGCCTCCTGAAAAATGCACTAAGTAGCGCGCTACGCATGTAAAAGTGTGCGCTACTCATTGGGCCAGAACACAAAATTTTTTTGGCATTTCTCTCCAACATCAAATTTGCTTGGTTTTTCCATGTTTGAACATTAGCAGAGGCCACAACACATCAAGTAAGTGAAAAAAATTAGTATTGAAGCCAAATTGTGTGTTGGGCTGGCGCGCTACACGTTGGGTGACGCGCTACGCGTATAGCGAAATTTTTCAGTGTAAAATTACACTGGCGCTACACGTTGGGTGACGCGCTACGCGTATAATCTCAGAGCCAAAAAAATTTTCTCCTTCATCCAGATTGATGCCAAATTGCCTCCAACTGCTTGCAAGTAGGTTCTTTACATTTGCTCAGTGAATTTTGGACATGATTATGATGTTTTGAAAGTGGAGAAACAAATGTTTAATGTGGAGAAATGTAAACCCTATGTTTATTTCCAAATTCACTTCTTTGGGTTTTGAGGAAAATGATAGTGACTGTGTGGGGGTTTCCAAGCTTATGTTGTTAATATATATGCCTGTGTCATCTATTTTCAGTGGTGTCTCTGCTTCCACGCCCTCTCTTTGCCATTACATCACTGCTGTCATTATTATTGCCATTGTCATTTTAACACTGCTCATCATTCATGTTATGACATAGTCTCATTTTCACTTTTCCATGTCCTCCATTGAAATTGTCAAACACTACAAGGGATATTGTCATTTTGTTCCTAACAGTTGTTTTCCCCACATTATACTTTCTTCTACTCACTTGTCAAATCCTCTTATGATCAAGCGGTGACTGTTTTTCATGCAAACCTATTTGACAGAGCCATTACCACTGTGGCTTTCCTATGATACTTTGATACATATGTGACATATTTTGGTTTTGAGCATACACTGAAACTTTTTTCTTAACTACACCTATATCAGCATATATTTTGTCAGACATATTGTTTTCAGTAGCGTGTCAGAGTCAAATTCATCATATGAGCAAGGATATGAGCAGGACAGTGACTCAAACGTTGAGATTGATGTACTGAGATGGAACATAGAAGTGCACTAGTAGTGGTAACATATCAGGGAGGCCACAGAGCTTTTTTTGTAGCATCACGACGAGTACTATCTCCACCCGGGGTGGAAGGGGTCTCGTTGACTTCATTAGCAGCGCGAGTACTATCTCCACATGGCGTGGAAGGGGTCTCGCCTTCTACATCAGCGCAGGTACATTCAAAGGTTCAGGACAGAGACAAATACATGTTCCATCATATGAAAAATCATTATTGGGCCCATAATCACGTCTGTCGAGCTAAAATGAAGATCCTGAAAGCAAGGTTGAGCAAAGCACTAAAACGGTGAAAAAGGCCTGATCCACTCCGGATTTTGGCTGAGGCTTCATTGGTTGGGCATGATACATGATGGAGAGTCTTCGCTCTGAATTTGAGAAAATTTGGAGAAATTTTTGTCATTTTGAAAAATTTGGTCTCAAAATAGATTTTTCAGCCATACGAGTAGTGCGTCGACGCGCTCGCTTATGATTGGCACACTTGATGGAGGAAAAATTTATATTTTTGGATTTTTCATGGAAATTTATTCATGCTCCAGTATGGACAAAGCATTTCATCAAGTTATGGATGATCAAAAGAGCCAAAAACACCATGAAAACCACCTTTCTGCCACCTTTTGCACCAGCAGGAAGTACTTCTGGTAGAATGCATCTTTTGAGGGGCAAATGAGCTCCAAATTGAAAAATTCCACTTGGGTTGGATAGCCAACATCCAGGGCTTTCCAACGAGCTATCATGAGCTCAATGTGGACTCTGATAAGTGGCCCAAACGCAGGATGAAAGGCGCACTACGCATAGAGATTTTTGGTCCATTTTTCATCTTCCAGCTCAGGATTTCGGCCAGTTGGACCAGTTTTGCTTGTGGATGTAATTTTTGAGTTATCTTGATGTAATTTTATGGCTGGAATGTAACTTGGACTCACTTTTACCTATTATAGATGATTCACTCCTAAAAAAGTAAAAATCAAATGTAAGAATCAGTTTCCTTCCTTTTAGAGGCAAGTTGTTTGGATGCCTATATTCTAGCTCCTTGTTTAGAATTAGTTGGAACTGCTCCTAGAAGGAGGAATTCGACCCCTAGAGGCATGGGAAGGGGTTAGGATGGTATATATGATGTAATTTCTCAATAATTTTTACAGGTTGGATAGGTTGGACTCTTGGGAAGATTTTGGCACACTATTGTACATATTTTTTATATTTTGGCTAAGGAAAGATCAGAGGTTTTGCAGCACCTGTTGGGATTCTTGTGGCTTTCAGTTCTTGATGGTGTTTTCTCTCATTTTATTGTAAGTTATTTCATTTTTAATGTATTCCATTCCCTTCTTATGATTCTGAAACTAAATGAATGAGTAAATGAGGTTGAATCCATTGATTTCAGTGCTCTGCCTTTAAATTTGTTTAGTTTTACATGTTTTCGCCTGTTTAGAGAGGATCCATGTTCTCCCTTGCCCTCTTCAACTCCTTTTCATTCTGTTCCATCCATACACTTAATCAAAAATCATCAAGACTACTGTCTACCTCGCCCCAACTCGAATTCTGCAAAAATCTGGCCTTATCCCCAGACCCAAAATTGTTTTTCCCATTTTTTCAACAAAAAACCCAAAAAATCAAAATCAAACTTTCCTATCTCTTTACTAGCCTAAAATCAGTATTCATTGTTCATTATAAGTCATCTCAGCCCCTTTGAAGACCTTTTGCTGAGATAGACCCGAAGAGAGCCCTCTCCTGTCCTCGTAGGGCTAGCTATGAGGCTGAGCGTGGTTTGATGTAGCCTTGAGTTTTACCTTATTTCAGCCTAAGGTAGTTCGAGCGCTAACATAGTGGCGACCATAGTAGGGAAGAAAATGGTTTGCTTGTGGGTGTTATTTGTTTTATAAGCTACAGACGGAGTCTGAAGTCACGCCAGGTAGCCTTCGAACTGCTCTGGCTCTGCGACTGCATAGTAGATAAACGTTGCTTCAGTCGATCTCCGGTCTAGCTTATAATCGTAACACTTAACTTATAAATTGCCCTAGTACATGTATCAAGTTCAGATCTGATCTTTGATGGTGGACAACGATCAGACATAAGAAGGCTGAAATCATTCACCTGGTCACTCCAACTCAATGTAAAGACTCCACTGGAGGACTGACTCTTTCTCTGAGAAAATGGAAGGATCTTACACAAAGTTCAGGTATCTAAAGTGGAATGGTATTCAGGATCTAATCTACTTTCTTGTAAACTATTTCTTTGTTGTTCTTGAAGCTGTCCTGAAAGTTTTTCAGAATTTGTTGTATGAGAAAGGTGATAAAAATCTTCACTCGACGTATTCAAAAAGTGTAAATACTGATTTTCCCTTTGATCCTGGCCTCCTTAATTTTCCCACATCTTATGATGACTCTCTTCAGAGTGATGAGCATAAAGAAAATAAAACTGATCCCGTAGCTCTTGTATATACTCCTACACCTTTCATAGTCCCAGATCGGTATAAAGCTCTTGTTTTACCTTCTCTTCTTCATGCTTTCCCTAAAAAGTATGACCTATATCTACCAAGATTTGACGGTGAATGTAACAATGTCAACGCTGAGCAACATGTGCAGAATGTTGAGACTTTTCTAGACCTTTTTGAAGTTGATGAAGAGGATGTTAGTATTAGGCTTTTTTTTCTTTCTTTGCAAGGCCAAGTGAAGAGTTGGTTCAAAGCCCTGCCTGATGCGAGCATCACAGATTTCCAGCAGTTTGTCAAAGTTTTCCTTGATAGGTGGATGATCGGACATAACTTTTTGTTGATTATAGAGGAGTATAACCAACTGAAAAGATTGCCAGTAGAGACAGTACAACAATTTCTGCTAGATTTAACCAAGTTTATTATTCGATGCCAGTTGATATAAGACCTTCTCCTAGATCTGCTCTCTTGCACTACCCGGGTGCCTTTGATCCGGAAATGGAGTTTCAGCTGACAGAAAAAAATATTGCAACACTTCACGAGATGCAAAACAAGGAAGTGAATGTAGAGGCTCATTTGCTGATCCGGAGGGCAAGGTTGAAGGAAGAAGAAAAGAAGAATGTTTCAGAGCAGCTAACACCTTCAGAGGAAAAGCTTGATCTTTTCGTAAATGCAGTAGAAGAGATGGTATGGAAAATGACTGCAACAAATGAAAATGACATTCAAGAACAAGTTGTTGATCCAAAACATTTTGTTTCTGATCCCAATTTTCATAGTGATTGTTTTATAGATCATTGTGAAGAAGAGAGAGCTGTTGATATGATGTGTATGTTTGATGATGTGTTTTATACTGATGAATTGCCTCAGTTTGATTAGTATGATGATGATTATGTTCTCCAAACAGAATCTAATCTTGCAGACAAATCAGTAGCTAGTTTGTGCGAGGAGGAAGTTCACTTTCAGCAACTCGAGTATAGTGATCAACCGATGCATATCGACTATGGCAATGATGAGGAAAGTGCAAAAAATTTTGATGTAAGTGAAGGATCTTTGCCTTTTTGTTTTGATTCGTTTCAGTTCATTAGAGATAACTTCCATGCAATCAGAAATCAAACATCAACAAGTCTTGATCTGGATCATCTTGAGGGCAAAGAAAACTTCTCATATTCAGACTTGTAGCCCCCAAAAGTCATTGATTGTCAAGTTGCAGCTGAAGACTTGGAATTGGGCACACATGATTTAATGATTCAAGGTGACTCCGTACCATTCTGTTTTGAATCATTTCAGTTTTTGAGAGAAAAATTGCATAGTAAATCTTCAAATGAGCAGCCTATAAGAAATCAGCAATCTCTCAGTGTTAATGTTGAGGATGAGACAGATAATGAAATTCTTGAGCAGCTTGTAGCATCAAATTTGCAGCCACCAAATGAAATTGAAGGTCAGATTACAGATGAAGGTGTGGAAGATGAAATACATGATTTGATGATGCAGGAAAATTCTATACCCTTTCGTTTCGAAGCATTTCAGTTTATAAGGCAAAATCTTCGTAATATATCTCAAGAAAAAGAGGAACAGCCAGTAGGATGTCATACAATTTCAAGGGATACAGTGCAGCAGTCTTCTCAAGTTTTTGATGATCCTTTTGCTTGTGTGTTGGATGATTTTTGCTATAAAAATTTTGCTCCATTAGCTAACCATGTGCCCGAAAAGAATATTGATAGTAATCTTGTTCAAAAGTCAATTTCATTGTGTTGTTCAACGGATTTTTCATATGAGGAGATTGATGAAGGAGAATTTTGTTCTGTTTGTAATCAACAACAGTGTTTGGTTATTCACAAAATTCAGGATCCCTTTGGCAGCTTGCTGCAATCACCAAAGAAAGACAGCATAGAGGTGAGAAAATTTTTAAGATTAAGGTATGGAGATTATATGGATCAGAGCAGTGATGTGTTAATGGAAATCAGTAGCTATGTCTATGAAGATCCTTTCGCAGTATTCTTGAAGTCATCCAGTCAATTCATGCTTTGCAAGTTTATCAGCAGTCCACTTGGTTCAAAGTTTCCATGGGAGTTGCCTTTCGATTCTTTCCTTTTCCTGTGCATCAGTAAGCATATGGGAAGAAATCAAACAATAGCTAGGATGCTCACATGGTTGCATTGGTTGTTTCATTTCACTTGATCAGGTGATGAATGAAATTGTTACAGTAGGTTGTATTGAATAAGCTTCATATTGAGCATATTTCCAGTTTGTCAGTTGTGTTTAAGTATCGAGTCAATTCTTAGTTGAGTGAGAGTCAATTTGTGTCGTCAAGTCATCAATTTTCAGTCATGCATTTCAGTTTGAATTTTTGATTCCATTGCCCAATGGATAAGGCACTGGTCTGCTCTCCCAAAGATCTGTCATTCTTGGCACCTCCAAGGAGCTACCATCCCCATTGGAGCCAATGTTAGTGTCAGCCTTTGTAGCTTTCCTTCAGTGATCAAACATGCTCTTACAAGGTGATTTTAAAGTGTCAAGGTCAAATTTTGTTATTTCATTGAGTCTTCAAGCAAAATTTGGTCACTACGCATTAGGTCTAGGGTTTGTTTTCACTCTTCTCAAAGTTTTCCAAATGTCGGTCCATGTCACCATCCAGCTGAGTGTGCCATCATTCATATGGTTGTCATCATCATGTCAGGTTCCAAAGAGTCATTTTAAAGCTTGTTCATGCTTCAGTTGTGCCTAGGTAAGGTCCATTTCCCTCTCCTAGGGTTTTGGAGGTAATTTCTCTTGGATGGTAAAATCATTAGAAAAACTTGTATCCTGATGTTCAAACACCTTCCCCTATCATTAATGTACCTTATCCAACACTTCCCATCACTGAGATCCCCCAAATTACTCAATTTTGCACAAACCCTAGTTTCTTGCCACAACTTGGCAATTTTCTAGGCTAGGCCTGTGTTTTTCCCTTTTGGACCCCTTCCCCTCACTCAATCTCTGAGATTCCACTTTCCCCTACTTCCTAACATCCCTCCCTACTTCCCAAAATTTCCCCAGGAATTTAGAAGCTCCTTATCCCCTTCATTTCGCTTCATTTCGACAAAATCCCTTGTTTCACACATCGGGATAAGTTTCACTCAAATGATTTTTTAGAGCAATAAAAGATGAATTTTGGAAAATTGAGAGTGTTTTTTGTAAAAAACATACCAAGGAAGAAAAACCTCCTTCACGTTTTACACAGGTATAATGGTTTTGGAGAAATGTTAAGAATATCGTTGCCTCAGGAGAATTGATGCACCAACAGAAAGTAGTGTTGGGAGATTTGATTTTTGACAGGATAAATGAATTCCAAATTGAAAAATTCCACTTGGGTTGGAAAGTAGACTCCAGGATCTTTCCAACGAATTATCACATGCTCAATTTGGACACCGGGAAGTCCTCCAAACGCCTCCTGCAAAAACGTTGAGATTGATGTGCTGAGATGGAGCATAGTAGTGCACCGATAGTGGTAACATATCAGGGAGGCCACAGAGCTTTGTTTACAGCATCACGACGAGTACTATCTCCACCCGGGGTGGAAGGGGTCTCGTTGACTTCATCAACAGTGTGAGTACTATCTCCACAGGGCGTGGAAGGGGTCTCCCCTTCTACATCAGCGCAGGTACATTCACAGGTTCAGGACAGAGACAAAGACATGTTCCGTCATATGAAAAATCATTATTGGGCCCGTAATCACGTCTGCCGAGCTAAAATGAAGATCCTGAAAGCAAGGTTGAGCAAAGCACTAAAACGGCGAAAAAGGCCTGATCCACTCCATATTTTGGCCGAGGCTTCGTTGGTTGGGCATGATACATGATGCAAAGTCTTTGCTCCGAATTTGAGAAAATTTGGAGAAATTTTTGTCATTTTGAAAAATTTTGGTCTCAAAATAGATTTTTCAGCCATACGAGTAGCGCGTCGATGCGCTCGCTTATTATTGGGACACTTGCTGGAGGAAAAAATTATATTTTTGAATTTTTCATGGAAATTTATGCATGCTCCAATATGGCCAAAGCATTTCATCAAGTTCTCGATGATCATAAGGGCCAAAAACACCATGAAAACCACCTTTCTGCCACCTTTTTCACCAGCAGGAAGTGTTTCTGGAAGAATCAATTTTTTGAGAGGCAAATGAGCTCCCAATTGAAAAGTTACACTTGGGTTGGATAGCCAACATCTAGGGCTTTCCAACAAGGTATCATGAGCTCAATTTGGACTCCGGGAAGTGGCCCAAACGTAGGCTGAAAGGCGCGCTACGCATAGAGCTCAGGCACGCTACACATAGAGATTTTTGGTCCATTTTTCATCTTCCAGCTCAGGATTTCGGCCGGTTGGACCAGTTTTTCTTGTGGATGTAATTTTTGAGTTATCTTGATGTAATTTTATGGTTGGCATGTAACTTGGACTCACTTTTACCTATTCTAGATGATTCACTCCTAAAAAAGTAAAAATCAAATGTAAGAATCAATTTCCTTCCTTTTAGAGGCAAGTTGTTTGGATGCCTATATTCTAGCTCCTTGTTTAGAATTAGTTGGAACTATTCCTAGAAGGAGGAATTCGACCCCTAGAGGCATCGTAAGGGGTTAGGATGGTCTATATGATGTAATTTTTCAATAATTTTTGCAGGTTGGACAGGTTGGACTCTTGGGAAGATTTTGGCACACCATTGTACATATTTTTCATATTTTGGCTAAAGGAAGATCAGACGTTTTGCAGCACCTGTTGGGATTCTTGTGGCTTTCAGTTCTTGATGGTGTTTTCTCTCAGTTTATTGTAAGTTATTTCATGTTTAATGTATTCCATTCCCTTCTTATGCTTCTGAAACTAAATGAATGAGTAAATAAGGTTGAATCCATTGATTTCAGTGCTCTGCCTTTGAATTTGTTTAGTTTTACATGTTTTCACCTGTTTGGAGAGGATCCATGTTCTCCCTTGCCCTCTTCAACTCCTTTTAATTCTGATCCATCCATACACTTAATCAAAAAGAATCAATACTACTGCCTACCTCGCCCCAACTCAAATTCTGCAAAAATCTGGCCTTATCCCCGGACCCAAAATTGTTTTTCCCATTTTTTCAACAAAAAACCCAAAAAATCAAAATCAAAATTTCCTATCTCTTTACTAGCCTAAAATTAGTATTCATTGTTCATTATAAGTCATCTCAGCCCCTTTGAAGACCTTTTGCTGAGATAGACCCGAAGAGAGCCCTCTCCTGTCCTCATAGGGCTAGCTACGAGGCTGAGCGTGGTTTGATGTAGCCTTGAGTTTTACCTTATTTCAGCCTAAGGTAGATTCGAGTGCTGACAGAAGCTATTGAGAAATATAGAGATTTGCAGCATGCTTTTCCAAATTCAATAGCCCCATTACAACAAAATTTCTCTTCTCAAGAAAAGGTAAAAGATGTGAAATTTCCTCCCTGAAAAGAGAACGAAGAAAAGGGCTCTCTTGGTGATGATGTCTAGGGGGATCTAAGGAGGATGAAACTTTTCTTCACATGCAATAGGAATGTGGACCAGGGCACTGGTGTGCTATCGGGAAGGAAAATTATATTGAAGTATTTCCTAATCATGATGAAGAAGAATAATTAAGGGAGGGTACCTGCATTGTAGCATCAGGAGGAGTTGCACCCACCCTAAGAGGTGTGAAGGGAGAATTTTCTCCAACTAGAGGAGCTCGTACAACTTTGCGGGGAGTTCCCAATTATCTAACATTGAGTGTTAGAGGCACTTCTCAGGGGAATCAAGTGTCGGTGTTGATAGACAATGGGGTTACCCACAACTTTATTGATACTTAGTTAGTGTAGAGGAGAGGCATTCTCGTAGATGATTTTGAGGGATTCTCAGTGTTTGTTCGAGGAGCTAGAACCATGCAGTGTATCAATTATTTTCAGACACTAACTATTACTTTGGGGCCTTAGAAATTGACATACCAGTTCTTTATGGTTGATATTCTAGACACCAATGTAATATTTGGTGTTTAGTGTTTGATCACTTTAGGGAAGGTCACCATGGATCAGGAGACCTTGGGGATGGAATGGACAGATAAGGGGAGCAATAACCATCAAAATATTAGGGGCATGCAGACCTATCCATGCTATATTGCCTCAATACACAAGATGAAGGCTAATTAGTACAGAGGGGACATAGAATGGGTAGTGTAATTGCATATGTCAGAGGCATGAGGCAAGGGTGCACCAGCACACCTAGATGTACAGTCTATTCTAGACTATTGTTCTACAATATTTGGAGATATACCACTAGGAAGGCCACATGAACGAGGATTTGAGCACACTATTAGGTTAGATTAGGGGATCTAAGCAGTGATCATCACAACCTATAGGCATCCCAAAGCCTATATGGAGGACATTGAAAAGGTCATTCATAAGCTCTTGGCTTTAGGACATATGCGACCCAGCACGAGTCCTTCTGCTTATTTTGTGGTCTTGGTAAAGAAGAAGGATATCACATTGAGGATGTGCATTGACTATAGAAATTTCAAAAAGAAAAAAAATGAAGAAAATGTACTGAATTCCCAGGATCTATGACCTAATGGATGAGCTAAGGGGATCAAAGTAATTTTCAAAGATTGATTTGAGGGTGAGGTACCATCATATTGGGGTGAGGGATCAAGATATCCCTAAGACTAAATTTAGGTGCCACTATGGACACTTTGAGTTCTTGGTGATGCCCTTTGGGTTAACCAATGCTCTGACTACTTTTAAGTATTTCATGAACCACATCTCCCATGGTCAACTGAGGAAGCTTGTGTTGGTTTTATTTGATGACATTATTCTTTGCAACCGCACATGGGAGGAGCATTTGCAACATATTGAGATAGTATTACACATTCTTGGGGAGCTGTAATTTTATCCTAATCTCTCCGAGTGTGAGTTTGGGCTCACATGTATGCTCTATCTAGGCCACATCACTGGAGTAGATGGAGTGAGAGGTCATTAGGAGAATATTCGTGCTATTCGATATTGGCTTGGGAAAAATAATTTAACAGAACTTCAGGGGTTTGTAGGCATCTGTACCTACTACCAAAAGTTTGTAAAAGGGTTCTCTCAACTAGAAGCACCACTTAAAAATTTGACCAAGAATGGAGCCTTTAGTTTCATAGTCACAACACAGAGAGCCTTTGATAGGCTCAAGGAGGTGATGAGTAGCTTCCCTCTATTAGTATTACCTGATTTTACATGACCCTTTATGCTGTAATGTGATGCTTCAAGGGAGGGAATTGGAACAGTCTTGATGGAGGGGGGTCACCCCACAGTTTTTGAGAGTTGGAAGTTGCTGCCTCATGTGAGGTTGTACTCTATATATGATAAGAAAATGTTGGCTATCATGCATGCATTAGCCAAATTCTGGCAGTATTTGGTGGGCAACAGATTCCAAGTGAAGAATAATCACAATAGTCATCAAATTTTCCTTGAGCAGAAGTAGCTATAAAGGAGGCAACAAAAAAGGGTTAGTAAGATCCAAATATATGACTTTGACATTGAGTGTGTCTAGTCAAAGATAAATGTGGTAGTATATTCCCTATCATGGAGACCAACAACACTGTCATTGATGAGTATGGATACATATTATAAGGCCAAGCTATTGGTGCAGTATTCGAAATACCCCTTTGCATGTGAGATCCTGGATGGACAAGTGACCAATGAGAGGTTTAGAGTGACGAATGACATCATCTATTACTGGGAGAGAATCTTCTTGACTAGATATTCTAGACTCAAGGATAATATTTTTCATGCATCACATGATTTACCACTTTCCATCCATCAAGTATTCACCAAGACATATCAGACCATTCAACAGAGATTCTCATGGGAGGGTGTCAAGGAGGATGTGCTCCAACACATCAGGGAGTGTGTAGTTTTCCATGAGAACAAAGGAGAGAACAAACATCCTGCAATATTGTTGTAGGAACTTGCTATTCCAAAAGGAAAATGGGAAAGTATCTCCATGGATTTCATCACCATTCTACCTACATTACAGGGTAATGATTATATCTTTGTAGTTGTTGATTGACTAATAAAGTATTCACATTCATTTTCTACTTCTGGATGATGTACTACTTCACAGGTGGTCGAGCTCTTCTTTATAGATATCTTTAGACTCCATTGTCTTCCAACGACCATAGTCAGTGATCGAGATAGCTTCTTCATGGGTGGCTTTTGGCAGGAGATTTTTCATTTAGTGGGTACCGAGTTGACAAAAAGTACTAGTTATCACCCTCAAACCGATGGGCAGACATAGATATTAAACAAGTGGCTAGAAGGATACTTGTAAAACTATGTTTCGGGGCAACAAAGAGCATGGATGTACTGGCTCCACTTGGGAGATTATTGATACACCACAACTTTTTATATGTCCATTGGCATGTCTCCATTTCAGGCTATTTATGGGTATGATGCTCTATCATTTGTTGATGTGATGTTTAGATAAATCAAGGCTCCTAGAGCTAAGGAATGGATCCAAGAGAGTTAGGATATACTCAATTCTCTCAAGGCTAACATTTCTATAGCCCAGAATCATTAAAATTTGTATGAAGACCATGGTCAGATAGAGAGGCAGTTTAAGGTTGATGATTTATTTTATCTCCATCTTCAAGCTTATAGATAGTATGCACTGAAGGATAAGGTGGTTGAGAAGCTTAAGCCCTGGTTCTATGGGTCATAAAAGGTAATCTGTCATGTTGGGGAGGTAGAATATGAGTTGGAAATCCCCATTGGAAGTAAGATCCATAACATTTTTCATGTCTCATGCCTCAAGAAAGCCATTGGAAAACCTGTTGTTGTCACCATGGATCTCCCACCTATTGATGATGAGGGCCATTTGTTTTTACAACTGGAAGCTATCTTGGACACTCGATAGAGGCAACTAGGGAATAGGGTGTTTAAAGAATATCTAATTAGATGGAGGAATCTAATAGATGAGAATGCCAGTTGGGAAGGAGAGAAGATTTTGTAGCATATGTCTTTGTAGTTTCTTGAGGACAAGAAAAATTTTGGAGGGGAGGACTATAATATTTCCAATTATCTTTTAGCTAGTTGGAGTATTAAATTTTTCTTTCATTCATAACTTAGATGTATAAGTTAGCAGAAAAACCCTTAAATCTCTTTAGTAGGAATAAAACCACTTCTAGTGTGAAGGTGGATTAGTGTAGATAACTAAAATAAAGCAAACCTTAGTGTGAATGGGGTCAATGAATGTAGATGGGGTCAAGGTTGACTAAATCAACAATGCTGCCATGGAGAGAGTGGAGATAGTGGAGGACAACGAAGTTATGGTGAAGGAGTGTATGTATGGGAGTATCATCTTTAATGAGTGGGACCAAGGGTGAGGAAGATCACAAAGAATATAAGGAATGAGATGGAAGCCATAGAAGGAATTATAATTATTGTTTATTTCTTTTTCTTTTATGAATTTTTGCACACTTCAACTATTTAGCACGGTCTATTGTGTTTCTTAGCAGAAGGGTGTTTTCGAGCGGAAATCCCACTCTCATCCTTGGGGGACTTCGATTGCCCACTCAAGAGAGGTACATTGAGCTTCATTCCACCATCTAGAAATATTACAAGATTTGTCCATCTACCACAACATATTATCCTTCATAAAATGGGTTATTTTGCAGGGCAGTTGCAGTGGAGGGTTGAGAAACCTGTTTTGTGAGCTAGTTTCCTAGTAGAGGGAGAAACCTTTCATTGGGAGGATCTATTGGGAGGAGTTTCAGGTATTTTCTTTTCATATCAGCCACATCCATGTAGTAATGTATTTTCAGAGTGTTACTCATCCCTAGGGATATATTTTTCATATATTTGATTTCCAGAATCTCTTTTCAGGTTGTCCTAGAATGGCGCTTGAGAGCCTAGATCTCTGATCCTGACATTTTCTGAGAAGTCTATCATTAGCTCTTTTTATTTCTATTTTCCAACTATATTTATTACCTCTTGGACTCCATATTCATAACATTATGGAGTTTTATTTATTATTAGTATCTCATATTTTGATGTATTGGTTCATTGGAGGCTTGTTTACCTAGCTTGAGTGACCTTTGTTGGTTGTGGAGCCCGATTATCTTGTTTATTTTGTATCACAACACTGGACCCCTATACCCTAATGAGGCAGCAATGTCGCCCATAATTAAATGTTGCCTGGGGGGTCTAGGGGGGCGGCTGAAACTTTATGGAGCACCACCCTGGCGAGGGGTTTTGGGGGCAGTGCCCCCGAAGCTAAAAACAGATGTAAAATTGCCTTGTAAAAGTATAGTAATTTCTATTCAATTTGGGCCATTCATTAGGCGGATGATATGATGGTAGAAGTTATGTTTATTTTAGGGTCTTTTTTCCCTAGAAGTAAACTCCTCACTTTGTATGAGGGTATTGTATTGTGGTTGTGTAATGTGTGTGTATTCTTGGAGAAAGAAACAGATAGGGAGACTATGAGAGAGAGCAGAGGATATTACAATGGATTGAGGTGGAGCGCGTAGCCCAAACTAGGTGAACCACGTATATCTCCGTCTCTCTGGTTTTATGTGTTTTGTGTGCTTGTATTTTCTGCAATTTTATGTGTTGCATTTCTCTGTAATATATAATTTTATAACAACATTTTCCTCAATCCATTGTACTTATTTTCTGATATTAAAAATAATGGAATGACCCTATGATTGTCTGATTTTTTGGTGTATTGATATTCACTACAATTTCCATTTTTATGTTCAATAGTGTTTCCTTTTCTGTTTTGGAATATTACACGAAGTTTACAAAACTTAGATCTATGTGTGGATTTCAAGAAAGTTATCATTAAGGTGGGTTAAGCTCTAATTGCTCCTTCCTTCTACTATTGTGTCACCTTTGTAAATTCTTCAATCCTATCCCAATTTTTTCTTAAGTGGGGATGTTAGGATATTCCAACACATAGGAAATAGTTAAGTATAACTTGGTCTAGCATAAAGTGAGGTAAAGTGTGTTTCTTTAGTATGTACTTTTATAATTTATAGTTTGATGGTCATGATATGTAGTGATCTAATGGTTCATTATCTCCTCGGTATTACAAACACATGATCCGTGACCTAGCACCTAATTTTTCCATGATCTCTATTTAAAGATAATGGAGGGTCATTTGTTCAGTGACTGTTTATGAGAGAATATTATGTAAATCTTCTTTCTTTATATTAATAAATTTCCTAAAGTGGCCACGTTGGCTGAGGTTGTGGACTGTTTCCCTCTTTGAGGGTTTTAACCACGTCAAATACTAGTGTTTTGATCTATGATCTGTTTGTGAGAGGTTACCTTTGGTTTTTGATCTAAGGAACTTACCCTGTAAAATACTACACTTTCTTGTATACATTTTTAATTTTCATGTCATTTATTATGCACCTAGTGCCGCAGTTAAAGACATTTTGACTCGAAGTGATCTTGATGGAAGGAAGGGAAAATAGATTGCTTCGATGCGTGACCATGAAATTGAGATAAATTTGGAAAACATGATTAAAGGATAGGGTTTGGACTGGATGACGGTTGAATCAAATCTGCAGTCACTGCAAATAAACTCTTTGGTTGTCCTGGAAGATTAAGAAAGCTCAACTGTTGCCCAAAAATTGCCAGAAAGGTTTTCTAATTCTCCTTCATATGTTGATATTTTCTATGTATTGAAACATTTACGAGAACCTCCCAATATTCTGAAAACAAAGGCTCAGTTTCTCAAATTAAAGGCACATAAATTTTGCGTTGTTCATAACTTTTTATACTGGAAGGATCCTGGTGCAGGAATACTGCTGAACTGTTGGAAAGAGGAAGAAACATAGAAAACAATGGAAGACTTTCACAAGGGAGACTATGGTGGTAACTTATAGTGGAAGACAATAATAATTAAAATTATGAGGGATGGCATTTATTGGCCTAGTTTTCTTGTTTATGTATAGAAAAGGGTGCCCAACTATCGAGTATCTTAGATGTTTGAAGGGAGAAAGAAGCTACTTCTGCTACCCATAAAACCCATAGTATTTAATTCACTATTCTAGGAATCGAGTCTTGATATTATTGACAAAATGCATCTGATTTATTCTAGTCATCAGATATGGGTACTGACAGCAATGGGTTATTTGACCAAATGGATTGACGTAGTCCTAACTAGGGAAGCCAAGGATGCTGTGATTATACAATTCTTGGAAGGTAACATTCTGTCCCGCTTTAGTTTTCTGGAAAATATTATCACTGACAATGCTGTAGATTTCAGATCAAAAAAGGTTATTGAATTATGTTACAAATATAACATCGTTCTTGGAGACTCTAAAACATATTACCCTTAGAGTAATGGCTTGGAAAAATCCTCAAATAAAATTTTGGTAAATATCAACAAGAAGATGTTGTAAGAAAACAAGAAAAGCTAAAACAAAATTTGGTGCATGACCTGTGGGTGAATTGTGTAAGTACTAAAAATTCAATAGGAATGTCTCCATTTCAGCTAGTTTACGAAATAAAAGCTCATTTTCCTTCCTCACTAGGAGCCCCAGTAATGAAACTATTACAAGAGGCAGAAGTAGAACCTAATGAAATTCATCAAAGGAATAGAAAAATGATTTGGGTTCAACAGTCGAGGGAAGAAGTGTTTAAGAACACTTAGTTGATCCAAGGCAGAGTCAAAAGAATATATGATAGGAGGACAAAAGTAGCTAATTTTCAGATTGGGGATCTAGTACTAAAATAAGATTCTGGGAGCGAATAAAAGGGTAAAAATGGGAAGTTTGAGAATTTATGGAAGGGGCCATGCAAGTTTGCTGCATTTAGATGAAACAATGCTTATCTTCTTGAGGATTTCAAAAATGAGCTATTCAGAGAAGGGCCTATTAATGGCAGGTTTCTTAAGGATTTTCTTACCTAATTATATAATCAGAAATACATTTAATTGTTCATATCATTTTAAATTTCTAAATATTGGAAGTGTCGACAATTTAGGTTTGCATTTGAAGCCTGAAGTGAAGTTCCTAAGGTCTCAACAATCTGCTATTAGAAATAAGTCAGTTAGTTTGCTAAATATTTGTTTACAACTAGTAGTAAGTTTTAGTCTATTTAGTTAGTTAGATTTTTTTTTTTTTTTATACGTCCACTCCATTGCCCAATGTATAGGTTTATTGTCTATTCTATTATTCTTGGCACCTGACAGGGAGGCTTCCATCCCCAATGGAGCCAATGTTAGAGTCGGTTAGTCTGTCGGGTGTCGAAAATATTTGATTTTTAATTTTTTTTATGGTGACGAACCGAAAATAATAGACCCTTTGCTGTCATACGCTCGATCAAAAACTATATAGGAAATAATCATGAGTATGGTTTTCAAAAAAATTGGTCAAATATGCGAAATGGTGTAGAGGTCCTTGAGAATTTTCATCATAAAGTTTGAGTGGAGGGGCATGTGTCTGAAGCACTAGTCTGTCACAAGTTTCAAATAGACATATGTTCAGAGTTAGAGAGATGATTTTCAATGGCAGCATGGTTAAATATTATTCATTCTGTCTGATTATTACATCCCATATTACATGCCAATTCACTATTCTTATACTAATTCCCACACCATATCCTCATTTTTCCCTAATCCTCACTCAAATACCCTTAGGCGTACACAATATACCCTCTATTCCCCTATCCCATCATAATAATTTCACATTCCATATACCCAAACTATCATATATTAAAATAACCATGACATTCATTATGGCTACCCTAGTGACCTTTTCCCTCATGATAACTCATCATTATACACCAACCATGCATATACTACCCAAATATCATAAACACATTTTACCACCCCTCTCACACTCGTGAAATATATTTTCCAATGGTTCCCATACTCTTTAATCATGTGCAAAATTAAGAAGTTAACTAAATCATGATTGCTGGTTAGATCATCTCATTCAAATTGAAAAAATCAAATTTCAAAATGTATGACCGAGCCTCCTTTGTGTTGTGTGATTTTCTGACCAGGTAATTTCTTCATTGTATATGAAAATTTCAAGGTTTATCATGTTGGTGAAGGGAAAAAAATGGAAAAATAGAGTTTTTTTGTGCAAGTTCTATGCAGGACATTGTGAAACCAATGCGAAGTGCGCTCATTGAAGTTGTCCCCTTACTGCATGAAATTTTCAAATAAAACAAGGTATGAGCTTGCCTTCTCAATTCCCAAAGCTCTAATTTTAAATGGAAAATTTAATTTGGTGGCTACGCTTTTTATTTACAGAGATATCTTGTCGTTGCGCACCACCTATGATTGCCACACAAAGTCACAAATTCAAGAAATTAAGACTGGGTTTGTGGGTACATACCCTGGTAGGTGTGGGGTGCTAGAGGATAGGAATATTTTATAGTTTAATTTCCATTTTATTTCAATTCATTTTCATTTCTGTAAGCCCCCCTAGTAGTCATTGTGTAGCATTTGCACATCACAGAGCTAGATATCACCAAACCACAACATCCTACCCTCATCATTTAACACTTGGAGTCAGTTGGTAAAGCCTCTATTGCCGCTTTTTTTTAGGATTAAATAGCTCCCATAGTAAATAGAAAGAGAGGGGAAATTTTTCATGTTGAACCTTAGACTCTATTCATGATAAATTCCTCTCCTACAATAAGTGTATCTTTTGGGAAATTTGGGTGCATTCCTTTCTGTGAAATGATCCAGAAGCTTGGCTATCACACCCAGCTTGCTAGGCTTTTTTCCCTGAGCTTCAAAAATGGTAGATTCATGATAGGGGAGGTGGATATTTTCATCACTTTAAATCTCATTGGAGATGTTTCATGTCTCCCAACAGTAGGAGAGAAATGATTTAAGGGGGGTGATTTAGGGATCTCAGCTTTTCAAGAAATTTTGAAGCCTGAGTTTGGCAATCAATTTTCTACCACTTTCCCCACAACATACCTATAGGATCATCACAGTCAGATTCTCAAGGTAGTTCAATGATATTTTACATGTGATGGGAGGTTCAACAGGACTTATCAGTATCATTTGAGACTCTTATTACACTTCACAATCAGAAAACCTACGAATTTTCCTTAGAGTGTTGCTCAAAATTTTAGAAAGGATTTGAGCAAAGGTAAAATGTTAGAGGGACAATAATATGCTCCTTCTATTCCACTTTTACCTCATTAATATCCTTTTTAATTTTGTTGTTGAGAAGAATAAGCTACAATGCTCCAATTTATTGTCTAATCTTGGCGTGACACCTTAAGCAGAACCTTCATCACTTAAAATTTATGAAAGGAAACAAAAAGAGCATGATGTGTATGGAATAAAATCCTCTACAATAGTCAAGGCATCCAATTTTGTTTAAGCCAAAGGTATACAACTCAAAAAGTGTAAGTATGGTAAGCATCCTATAAAGAAGCAGGTGTTAAAGGGAAAGGAAAAGCTATAAGATTCAGAGCAACATGTGATGATACCTCCCATCACTCAATTTAAAATAGAAACAATGAAGACATTCATAGATGACCACTTGGAGATGAGACCTAGGACTAGGAAAATTTTTAAAAAGGACATTGAAGAAGCATTCTCTCAAGAAAATATTCAGGTGGACCACCATGAGATTGAAATGTGTCAGAATGAAGAAGTACAACCTGAAGATGACCCCAATGTCATGAAAATGAAAGAAGCCTTTGCTATATGTCAACTAAAGATATCATTTTTATAAAAATAAAATAAATAACTGACAGAATCAGCTAAATAGAATTCTCCACAAAGAATACATGTGAAAATAACTCCTAAGCCTGCTGAACAAGATAAAGGAAAAGAAGTGGAAGTTGAATCTCAGCTCATAGAGCTTAAGGTGGGATCTATCAAACCCACTACAATATTAGTGAAGATAAAACAAGGATGGGTTCAATAGATGAAAGAAGTAGCATAATCATCAAATAAGCCAAACATTGATCAGTGGAAAGAGTATAATAGATATTTAAAGGATTTGGAGGAGTGCCAAATGAAATAAATGAGGATACTACAACAATATGAAGACTATCAAATCTCTGTTCAACAAATTTTTAAACAATGTGACAAAGAGTTTCACAATGCTTCCACAACCATGGACAGTTATAAAATGAACATTTCAAACAGGGAGGAAAAACAAGGACTTGTATGTGAGATACATGGTGTTGAAAAGAAAATTGAGGTATATGAATAAGAGTTTGACCAGGGCATGTTAGGTCGTAAAGAAAAACAAAGAGGATGTTTAAATCCCTCCACCTTGGGATAAGCCTAAACCGAGAACTAGAGTTATGTCTGAGAAACAAATCCTCAGTTAGTGCCTTCTGATATCAAAGATACTATACCTGAAACTTCAAATTCCAAAGCTTGCACCAAAAAAATGTACAATAAGAGGAAGAAAAGGTAAATATTATGAGAATAAGTTTTTATAGTTTTGGCTATTTCTGTAGCATTTTCGTGTGTTGCAAAAAAGGGATGTCCTTTTTTTTTGGTCCACCATCATAATTTTCTCATGGATATAAGGAATTTGTGGGCATAATGAAAATTTGGATATGATAATTTTCGTATGAGATGAGTTTCATCATTGTAAGAAAGAATATTTGAGATTTTTTCTGCACATGTTCTATGCAGTCCTTGCCTGCAGAGTTTCACATATGTTTTGGAGCTATGGCTATCAGAGATTTTAGAGTTTAGTTTCTCATACACCTGGATATAATATCAACCTATATTTAATCAAACAAGTGGAAAACATAAAGTAAATATGACTTCAAAGTGTGCAACACAATTGTTGTGCATCACTATCAGTTCATTGGAAGCTTTTATGAATTTCTGATGTTTCTATTTTCTTTACTGAGGATGGAGGAGGTTCGAAGATAGAAAATATTTCAGATATGTTATTTCTTTAGGATGAAGTCAACTATATTAGGATTTATTTTTATCATTTTTGAAAAGGATGTAAACAACTATGATGTTTCTATCTTCTCAGTTATGATCTTTCTATTTTTCAGTTGGTGTTGATCCTTACGATGGGTCAAAACATACTTTGTATGCAACTTCTCTTTACACCATGATGTATGCATTATAATAAAGAAAAGAAAATTGTACATCAGAGTGTGGAAATCTTGTAGCTTGTACTTCATCACTTTTTATAGGAAATTAAAGGATAGTTGCAGCTATTATTGAGTAATTCTCATGTTGTGATTTTGTGATAATGTTGAGTCTCTCTGTCATAGTTTTATATGAAATATATACTTGTCTCCCTACCATATATATGATCTTCAATGATTTCATAAGAGTTTATAAGAATAATTATTTTCATCAAAGCTATGTTTTGTTAGGAATATCATTTTTTGTAATTTTCCTTCTTGATTAATGAATTCATGGTGCACATGCTAATTATGATTTTCTTGATTTTTCAAACCATACACCACACCAAAAAATCCTTAATCCATCAAAATAACATAACTACCTTGATCCTATATATTTATTGCAATTTTTACCTTTGATACTTTGACGTAAATCCCTGATTTTCATCCCTGATATAGCAAAAAAAAAACCCTAAATCTTTCAAAACCCTAGAGCTGAACTATCTAGCCTAAAATACATTCTTGTACCAGTCAAATGCTTGGCTGCATTTTTCATAGAGAGATACCTTTTTGGTTTGGTAGGGCTACCTGCCAAGATAAAATCTTGGTTTGAGGTTACCTCCGTCGGTATCCTTTCAAACTTGGGACATTGTGAAGGCTAACAGAGTGTAAAAGTAATATTTCTCAATTGGAAAAATCATGAACCAAAAAATATCTTGATAACAGATTTAACAATTTATGTACAACATCTCCATCTATCTTGCCTTCAAATATGGGGATGTAAGAGTTATTTTTACGTTAAAAGGAGTGGCACCTCTAGAATTTCTTATGGATGAAGTTGCGTTGACTATGGGTGGCTGTAAAGAATATGGGAAAATTTGTCCATCATAGGGTTCCTTTGTCACTTGAAGGCTTCTTTGAGAAATATTTTGAAGGGATCACATGATCACTCATATTTTTTTTCTTCCGCCATTGGTTGTCTTCAGGGTTTTCAAGGATGGTCTTGAAAAGGTTCAACAAAATCGATCCATAACTCATTATACCCTAACCTTGTTGGGGACATGCAAAGAAAAATAAAGAAAGATAAAATTGCTATGATACCACTAATCTAGACTTATGAAGGTGTTATCAATCTAATAGTTCTAAGGGTTGTCAATATTTGTTTTTTAAAGAATATTAGAGGTAACCACAAACCTATTTTTAAGGTTTAGGATCTAGCCTTCCTAACGCTCAGAGAGGGCTCTCTCTTTATGATTTACCTTTGTTGATTTTAGTTGATTTAGGCTAGTTATGTAGGATATATTGGTTTTGTATTTTGATTTGGTTTAGTGGTGGAATCACTAATTCATATGGATAGATGAAAGTATGCTTACCATTTGGCTAATGCAGTCAATGTATCAAGCAACAGAAGCAAGATCAAGGTCTAAAGAAATTTTTTTACTGGGCAAGATAGCTGAGCTGATTTAGATCTTTAGGCTGAGTGATGAAATGGTTTCAATCGGGATGAGATAACAGTCAAGGATTCTCAGGTCCAGATAATGAGAGAAATGATAGAGGTCAATCAAAACTAGGGAGAAATTAAGAATTCCCTACTCTGGATATGAAATGAAAACATGTAAATGAAATAACAGTTCAAGATAGAGTGTTTTTAAACAAATTCTGAAATAAAACTCCTGTTAAACATTTAGATTCCGAAAACATTTAATTATGGAAAAACATTAGGAAAATAACAGAGAACAGTTGAAAGTACTTCATTAAATGTGGCTCAACACATGAATCCAGTATTATAATCTCTTTATTTGTCAATATAGTCTACTGATTTCAAAATGGTACAAGGAACCCTCTAGTTTAGATCAATATATCTATAGAATTGTTCAGTGATCCACAATCCACACTCACTACTTTGAAATGTGAAGTAGTTATACAAAACCTCTTACAAAATATCCTAAAAAAAGCTTAGGAATTATTCATGGAAAAATAAATATATTCATTTAATAAGATAGAGATAACTATCTAACTGATGCAAATTGTCCCTCCTTTTGTTGAATTTACTGTTTAATGTCTTTGTTCTTCTGTTGATTTGTCTCTGGTTGTTTTCTCAATGCTAGCTCCTTTTTTATTTTCAATTCTGATTTCATTTGATACAATTTAACTCTAATACTCCTTACTATGACTCCCTTGTTTTATTGTTTTAATTTTGAAAGTAAATAAGTCAATTTTTGACATTCTTATGCATCTGGTAATTTTATCTTTACCATTCTTCTCAATATCTCATCAACATCTATATACTTTGAAAAAGTAGGCTTGTCCTCAAAACTTCTGTAGAGTACTTTCCCTATTGGAATTCCCTACATGGCTGAATTATTTTCTTGTTCATGAGCCACTTCTCTAATCCTCTTATCATAGTATTATTTATTCATGAGTCTGTCATTTATAACCAGTGGATTTAGCAAGACTTTCTGCCTCAGAATATCAAACTTAACCATAAATATTGTGATGGAAAGCTCCATGTTCTGTCACTTTTCTTGCAAATGTATCATTACGTTTCTCTTATAAATCACCTTCCTGCCTTCTAGGATTGTCTTTGTTATATCACTAATTCCAATCTCTTCTAGTTCCTGCTTATTCTTGGAATTAAGGAATTTTATGATTTCATTAGCCTCTTCTGGCTTTTTACCAAGTTCTTCTTTGATTTTCTGGATGACATCATTTTCTGCCTTAACGAAATCCTTTTTCTCAAATATAAATTGAATTGAAGGCCAAAATATCATTGATAGAGTCAATGATATTGGACCATAGCTACTAATTGACTTGAGCAAGTGGTTCTTTCAATGTCAGCTCTTTCTATAGCTTCTACACTTTCTCTGTCAACCTGTTTGTTTTCTGAACTTCATTGTTGTCCATAATCTGGACTAATTTCTTTTCATCACTCATAATTTTCAACTGTTCTTTAAGTCTGTTCATTTCATTTGTTTGAATAGAAATTTCCTACATTTCTTTTACTGGTTTTCCTACCTCATCAGTAGGCTCTACTGATGCTATAAATGATTTTGTTGTTGAAGTAGTTGCTGATGTAATATGTAGTGTTGTAGCTATTGGAACTAATGGAGTTAATGACTCTGCTAGAGTAGAAGGGTTAGTTGTAGTGAATATAGGAATAACAGTAACAGGGATTTCTTCCTTGCTGGCTTCTTTCTCCTGTACTAGATTATCCATTTCATTTTACATTTCTTTTATATGGGAAGTTAACTGAAGAATGAGATTCACCGTCTCATCTTTTTGCTTTGCATCCTGTAAGACTTCTTTGGTCGATGGGTGTTTAGTAGATGGTAATTTAAGTTGCTCCTTTAATGGATCAATGTTTGCATTCTTTTTCTTTATCATTTCATCTGCAAATTTGATGTTAGTGGGATCATATCCTACTTCTGTTACTAGCTCTTCTAGATATTTAATTCTATTATCTTTGGCTTGTGAGGAAGCCTTTTCCAGTCTCAGTTCATCTTTGATGTTCACTAGAGTGTTTTGAAACTTTTGAACACTTAGGGCTTTATTAGTCATTAAAACATATTAGGAGATTGTTTGTGAAATTCTATCCAGCCAATAGGATGAAGTTCATGGGACTGAACTTTGTATGATGTCTTCTTGTAATCTGCTCATGTTGTGGGATTCTTCACTGTGGGTTGTAGGAAGGTTCGTCTGCATATTCCTATTCTTGTAGTCAAATGCAGAAGTAATCTGGTTTGGTCACTAGATGACTGTTTCCAATATTGTGTATATGTATCAGCCTTGAGGGCGTCATTCCTGATTTTTATCTCTTTATACTTCTGCATAACATCCATCTCTTTCTCTACTAGTTTACTAGAATAGGACACTTCAACACTATTTTTCTTTTGAACCATCTGATTTTTTGATGTTGAAGGTTGGTGTTTTTATTCAGAAACTGTAGGAGGTGCATTGTCTTTTACCACCGCATCAATATCAAGGATTTCAATAGTCTCAATTTGTTTTTCTACGGGATTTAATTTTTGTTTCTTCTTGTACATCAACTTCAAATTAGTTTCACTGGTAGTTTCAGCTGTATAGGACCCTTATTCTCTACCTCTCTTATAGTTCTTATCCTGTTGGGCTGGAGTGTGCATGATTGCACTACTTTTTGCTGGTTTCTACAGCTCTTTCAAACTATTCTCCAACCATTCATACTGATTGGAGAATTTCTCTATATCTAGCCTAGACTCACGGACATAAGGAGTTAATTTACATTTGACTCTCAACTTGCTTATAACTCCGAAAGGATCATAATACCACTGGAAACTCTGACTGAGCTTTCATTCCTGAAAATAGTTTTCTGCTTGTATACATGCATCTCTATTGTTACAAATAAAAGGACCAACTTGATTCTTTATCTTAAACTGTGTCTTCTTTTTGGCTGCTAAGAAACTCATTCCATTAAAATTCAGGATGTGCCTGATATGCTGAAGTGAAAATAACCTCATTGGGAGGTATTTGGGTAGCTTATATGGAAATAAATTAGATCCATATACTCTAATTTCGATGTGATTTTCGTAAAGTACAAATATCCAGTCGTACTATGTTCTGATAACTGTAGGATTCTTTTAATCTCCTCACTTACCCTTGGCAAAATGCTACTGTTTAGCATGTTGATAATAGGATGGATAAAAGAGTCAATGAAATATGTGTAGGTGAATTCTGTTGAATCCTTCCTGATTAAAGAAGTCCACAAGATAACTGAATGTGTGTTACCTTCAACATCCAGTTTCTAAAGGCTGATAGCAAACTTTTCAGCTTGGAAGTATTAAAACGTGTGGAATAAAACAGAGGAATACTTGAAGACACCTTCTTCAGGCATTTTAACAAGTTTTTCATGCATAGTATCAGCAATGTACAGGGAAAAATTTAAAATTATATCAAGAGACTAACCAAGGGTAAAAATAGACAAAAACCCTAAGACCGAAGCATCAACATGCTCATCAGTAAAATAACCCAAAATACTAGACAACATTGTAATGATCCGTCTGGTTCTCTCAGAGAAAATAGATGTTGAATAAGGTGTATTAGTTTTGGGAGTCTCTACCAATGAGGGAATGAATGCTTGGAATATATGGAATATTTGGAAACTCTTGGGATAGTATAGATTTAGATAAAATTGTGTTAGGGTCTCAGTGGAAAAAGGAGTTTCATCAGGCCTAGGTTGAATCTGCAACATCTGGTTAACTGACACAGCTGTGATAGTGAATATAATTTCTTTTCCAAGGGTTACAATGGCTCTTTCATAAAGGGAATAGCAATTTTTATAGAGTCCGATGACCTATGTACATTGGAAGATTTGTCGGACTACATACTTGGGAAAATTGGACTCCCAAATGAAAACCTCATCAGCTTAGTTAATTGATTTGTCATGGCTCCAACAGTGGAGCTCAATAAGGTTAAAATCAATGACAGGGTCACTAATTTTAAAATATCTATCTGCCAAAGGTGTGTGTTCTACATCCACAACTGGAGGTTGCAGGGGGTTAACTGATATGGTGCTTTCAGAAGACATATTTCTGTTAATTATAATCAACTAATTACTCTTTTGATTTAAAAAAATAGGTTTTGGCCCTTAAAATATTGTGGAAAGATTAATTATAGTGTGAAAAAGGGTTTGGGAAACCAATTGATCAAAAAATTCAGTCTCTGTGATCAAAAACAATCTCAGGCCTTGGGAATTGTGTGAAAACCGGACTAGGGTCTGCAGAAAACGTTTTGGAAGGAAACAGGGGCTTTCTTTTGGTCTGCAGAGAATCCTAAAGTTTTTCTAATTACAGAAGGGGAACTGAGGTTGCAGAAGTATTTCAAACCTCTACTGATCTTTATAATGCTTCAATTTGGTTTTGCATTGGCTGTAACAAAAAATGGTGTTGATTTCTGGTAAAAAGGGCTTGAAATAATGTCGATAACAATTCTTTAGATTAGGAATAGGTCAGCAAATTGATATTTTCATGCACAATGAAATAGAATGATGGTGAAAAGGCATTCAAGGGGAAGCTATATGAGTTTTTAACCAACAATTCTTAAACATTAATGCGCGAGTCAGTTCAAACGGCAGGGTGGTTTGATAACGAGCGGAAAAACTGCTTAGTGGTTTTCACATAGGATAAAGTGGTTGGGAGGTTTTTTTTCTGAGGATGTGATCGAATGGAATACTGCCACATAGATTGGAGTAGAGAGATGAAAATCGTTCATTTCACAAGGTCAAAGGGATGCTAATAATCGGGAAATCAGCTATGCGAAAGAGGCTACTAGTCTTTGGATTCGAGCAATCAAGATTTGACGGTTGGGCGAATGTGATGGGTCCGTCGGGATTTGGTGGTGGGACCCAGTCGTAATTCAATGCGATGGGATAATTCTGAAGGCTTTAATATATATATAAAGAAAATGTTAGGACTATACAGGGTTGGGGTTTAATAATAAAACATTATATTAAATATAATATAAAGGGATGGGAAAATATATATATGTGGGAATTAATTAAATATGGGATTATACATATAAGGATTTAATATGTTAATGTTAAAAGAAGGTTTTAAAATATACATGTAGAAATGTTAATATGTGCAGGAAAAATACACTAACTTTCGATGTTTAAACAAAATATCGGGGATGATTTAATGCTAGAGCCCAACATTTTATTTAATTTTTACAATTGGGATAAGGGGGTTTTGGGGATTTTTAAATGAAAAGATAGGTTAATAAAAGGATTTTCATTTTTCCAAAGGAAAATGTGTTTTAAACTAAGGAAAGGGTATTTATATCAGGAAAAATGAGTGATGTGATGGGGAAAAAATAAAATGAGAAGGAAGGGGTATTTTTACGAGAATGAATTTAGAGGGAAAATCGTAAGTATGAATTGATCAATTTTTTCTATCCATGCATTATGAAAACTACTTCTTCCTACTCATAAGCTACCCAAACATTTTTTCTTCATTTCTTTCGGTGCATTTGAGCTTGTAGACCCTTATTATTTTTCTTTTAACAACAAACTATCTAATTCTATCCTTATTACTTCCAATGGCTCATATTAAATTGTTGAGCGCAGTTATTATTCTCTACCTAACTAATGATCTGACAAGACTAAATAGTTTGGCTAGATCTTTATTTTCTATCTATCATAATGAAATTTAAAGCATGGAAGGTGAAGATTAAGCAGTTTGACCTTCATGGATTGTTGCATTTTTTGACAAGCTGCATACAATCTTATTTTCACAAAATAAAGTAAAAAGTAGTAACATTTGAATTTGCATCACTTTCATGATCTAGTTTATCTCCTTTTTCTTGGGGTTCATTTTTAATATCCTTTTTTATCTTTTTTCTTTCAATCCTTTTGATTTTTATTTTAGGACTTTTATCCTCTTTATATTTTTTATTTTGTATATAGTAAAACAATTTTTCAGAAAGAAAAAGTATGTACATATTACAAGACTAATCATAGTCAATTCAAAATTATGAATCCTCTTATTATAGGAACCTAACAGTGGCTCCACATGGGTATGAAGTTTCATGGTGAAATGTCAAGAACTTTAAGATTAGTAGCCTTTGAACTTTGACTATGCTTGCCTTGGAACTATTTTCTGATTTCTGCCTAATTCATACTTATGATATTTTATCCTTCAAAGCTTAGGGCCTTCTATCCGAACTTCAACTTTGTAAGAAAAAAATCCAATCCAATCTAAACTCTACAATTTTATGTACAATGAGCAAACTAAAAAAAGTGAACTAATGTTAATCTGGAGTAAAGTAATGCTTCAGTCTCCTACCATTCATTGGTCCTCTTGGTAGATCCGATCCATCTATTTCCTTCAAAAATAATGCATTGTTACCTCTGTAACCATAAGTGACACAAGGGCCTTTCCATAGGAAATCAAATTTTCCATGTTTACCCTTTTCCTCTCTCCTAGAATCCCACTTAAGCACTTTATCACCTATGTAAAAATCATTGGCTTAGGTTTTCTTGTCAAAAATATTCTTAATATTACTTTGAATAACTTGTGATTTGACATAAACCTATTCCCTGGTATGTTGCAAGTGTATGGTCTAATTTATCCTTCTCTGGATATCATTTTCTTCAACCTGAAGTTCTTGGATCATATTCATCACTGACACTCCTAAAGAATATGGAAAAACAACATCCATCCCATATACAAGCTAATAAGCAGATGTACCAATCGAATTATTTGTAGCCAGTCTGTCTGCCCATAAGTAATTGACCAACCTTTTGTTCCAGGACATTTTATTGTCTTCTAACAATTACTTGATGATAGTTACTAGGCTTTTGTTGGAGGATTCAACAATTCCATTACCTTGAGGGTAATAGGTAGTAGAATGACCAAGTTTAATGTGGTATTTTTTATAGAAGTAAATCATTTTATTAGAATTGAAATCAGTTGCATTATCGGTAATGAGATTTTGAGGGAATCCAAATCTAGACAGTATATTGTTTTATAGGAATGAGATTATGACATAATCAGTGGCTTATATATAAGGAATGGGTTCTATCCACTTAGTGAAATAGTCTGTTGTTGTCAAAATCCATTTGTGCTAGGCTGAGGAGTGTGGGTGAATTTCACCAATGAGGTCTAAATCCCATTGTTGAATGTCATTTTTGTGGAGATGGGTTTAGGGGGTAAAGGTAACAGTTTTTTCATCGCTTCAAATATTTGGCATTTCTGATAGGAGGTCACATACTTTTTTACATCTTCAAAAATAGTGAGCCAGTAAAAAACTGCCCTCAATATTTTATCAGCTATTGACTTCTAGTAAAGATGTCCTCCACAATCACCTGCATGAGACTCTTGCATAACTTTATCAGCTTCATGTTTAAGTAAAAATTTAAGTAGTATACCACCATGATCCTTCAAAAACAAAGCACTACCTATAATACAATACTTAATTGCTTGCAGTTTCAAAAATATAGATTTAGTTCTATATAAACTAGGAGGAGCTTGTAAATTTAGTAAAACAAATATGATATCTGCATACCAAGGTGAATCAATGAAAGCTTCACTGATCTGTAGAGTCACCATCTCTTCCTGATCATCTAATTGAGTAATAAAATTTATATTCAAGGTCTGATACTTTTATTCAGCCATGAGTTTGGTTAAACCTTGGCCTTTAATGAGTTTAGAAGGCTTTATTTCTATATCATATTCCAAAATAGTGGCAATCCACTTGTCTCTCTTTCCATCAGGCCCATTTTGAGTTAGAATGTCCTTAAATACTAAATTTGGAACACAAGCAATAATATGTGAAAACAAGATGTATAATCTAAAGTCTTTGATAGCCTTCACTAAATCTAGTGCCCGTTTTTCCATTATGTTATATTTTAGTGTGGAATCTCTTAGTGATTTGCTGAAAAAAGAAATGGGTTGTTCATAACCTTGACCATTTTTTTGTAGTAAGACTGCAACAATTGTATGTTCTGAAGCAAAAGAAAAAATGACAAAATCTTTTTTGAAATCAGGACTTATTAGGACTAGTGCTTTTATAAGGGCTTGTTTGATTGATTCAAATGATTTTTTTTTCCTCTACTATCCATTTAAGTGCGGAGTCTTTTTTCAACATGTTATTTAGTTCTCTAATTAATTTTGCTAAATTTGAAATAGATATCCTAAATTTTTTTGTCTTACCTAATAAATCTTGTAATTCCTTGATATTTCTAGGATGACTTATATTGATAATTTCCTCTATTCTAGCAAGGTCTATTCTAATTCCCTCTTTTGAAATAATATGTCCTAAAAGTTTACCTTCTTCAAGCCCAAAGAGTGTCTTTTTGGATTCAAAGAAATACCAAATTTTATGCATTTAATAAATACTTGTCTCGGATGATCTAGATGTTCATTATTTGTTTTTGAGAATACAGTAATATCATCACAAAATCATGAACTTCTTTGGCAAATCTACGTCCATAGCTCTCTGAAATGTAGCTCTTGAATTCATTAATCCAAAAGGAATTTTCACATACATGAAAGTACCCTAAGGAGTAGTAAATGTTGTCTTTTGTTGGTCTTATGGCTAAACTAATATTTTATTATATCCAAAGAATCCATCAAGCAATGAAATCCTGGATGATCCAACTACCCTCTATAAAATATGATCCATTTTGGGGAGAGGATAATTATATTTTAGGGACACCTTGTTTAAATTCCGGAAATCAACACAAAGATGATTTCCCTTGTCTTTTTCCTAGTGGGAAATAAATTTGAAACCAAATCAGAATATTTGATAGGTGTAATGATCTTTGCTTCATACATCTTTTTTACCTCTTTTTCAATCAAAGGAAAAAGCACAGGATTTAATCTCCTAATATTCTGTTTAAATGGTTTTTGATCCTCTTTGATAAGTATTTTGCGTTGAATGATGTTGGTGTCATAGGATTTAAGGTCCTCATAACTCCATGCAAACACATCTTGAAATTATTTAAACAAAGCTATGTATTTCAGTTTTTCTTCTTAATGTAAAGATTTGGAAAGTTCGATAAGGTTAGGTTTCTATTATGTTCCTATATTACACTCTTATATATATGACCTTAATGGTTCCATTTTTTTTTTCCTTGCAACATCATTTGAATCAAAAAAGATCTTTTGATGGGGCTAATCCCTTAGGAAAAAAATTATTCTTCAAATTTAAAAACTCTGAATCATCATCTATAAGTTCTTTTATTTCTAATTTTTATAATTTGTCTATTTCTACTTGAGTAAATTTAGTGGTTTTTGTTAAATATAAATTATTTACATTCATTTCACTATCTAAAGTATCATCTACTGTACAATCTTTGTCTACATTAAAATTCTGGAATTCTCCCTCTGCATTCATAAAGTGATAGATTTGAGTATCTTGTGTAAAAATCTACCAATATTTTAAGTTTTAGTATAGTAGGCCTTTGTCTCACCTCTGTTGTATATTGATGATTTGGATGAAAAGGCAGGTTACAGGTGCTAGCAAAAGTTTCTAAACCGTGTGCCTGCACATTCTGGTTTCTAGGAATTACAACAATGTCAATTTCAAGAAACTCCTTAATTGGATCTAAAATTGTTTCTCTGTATTGGTTTATTCTGGGATTATGTAATCAATATTCTCTTGTAATTTTTTTAAAAATTAAGTCAGAGTCTTCCATGATAGAAACTCTTTTTCCTCCTAAATTTCTGAAAATTTGCGGCCCTAAGATTAAATCTTCATATTCAACCATGTTATTGGTGCATTTGAAGTTTAATCTAAAGGCATGACCTTCATAATGATTCTATTCCATGTTATGAAACCAAATTCCTAATCCCTCTCTCAATTTGTTCACTGAACCATCAAAATCTAGGTGCCACATTGATTCATGAAAATTATTATCACTGTCAACTTCTTCTTCTTTTTTTTTAACAACTTTGTTTTTGTCTATTCCAGATTCCGAGTTACATGAAATGAATGAATCCATATAAGAAAGTATAGAATAAATAGGATAATTTTGTGTTTTTTCACACTACCAACCATGCATTTCATTAATGTTTCTCTTTACTGTTTCTTGGGTTGACCAAATACTGATTATGGCATATGCCATGCCTAACTATAGAGACCCTTGCAATTTTTCTCCTCATGAGGGAGATAATAGCATTCCATGTTTAGGACGGATATCAAAAACTAAAATGTCCATGACTATACTCTTACCAGGGTACTGGACTATAGTGATACGCAAGTCTTTTATTAGCCCAATACATTTAACTTTTCTAGAATCAAAAGAGAAAAGATCTTTATATTGTTTAGTGATGTCTAAATCCAATATTTCCATAATGGCCTTTGGCATTAAATTATGTGATGCTCCTGAATCTAACATAACATTGTGTAAAATTTGGTCATGCATACTCAAGCTAATGTAGAAAGGACTAACACCACATTCTTGATGTTTTCGATTTACTTCAAGACCAAAAAGTAACTCTGGATGGCCATCATTTAGATTGACAAAGTCTTCTCCTTCATTAATGTTCAATGTTTTTGTGATTTGTGATTTTTATAAATCATGCTTTACCAATTCTGTTAAAGGAATTGGTATTTTCAGTTTGGAAATTTCATTTTGGATATTAAATGGAATTTGTGTCTTACCTAACGTAATAATCTCTTCTATACTAACTGCAATTTGAGTATGTTTCTATTATTTATCTATAGTTGGTTTTTCAGTCTGTGTTTCCACAGTTTTGTTGTTTTCAATCTTCTTTTCAAGGACAGTTTGGGTGGCATCTATGGTTTTGGCAGTAGCTGTTTTAGTAGCAGTTGATTTTTTAGGATCAACTATTGTTTTGCAGCTACAGATGTTTCAGGATCAACTGATTTTTTACGATCGACAATAGATGTTTTAGCATAAATTTTTTTCTTAACAACAACATATTTTTAAGGATCATTTAATGTTTGAATAGCAGTGTATATAATATCTACAATTTTAGGATGGTGCAATTTTTGGACTAGAAATTTTCTAATTTGCACTAAATATCTATTCAGAGTTTAGGATCATTTAATGTATGAATAGCAGTTTCTATAATATCTACAATTTAATGTTTCTAGAAATAATTTTCAATACGTTGTTTGTAGGAGCTTCTACTATTTTCTTATTCTGAGTTTGGGAATATTTCTTAGTAGGTGATTTTACATTCTTCTTGCTCCTAAGGTTATATTGCCTATGAATTTCATTAAAGGCATATTCATAACCTTGATTGTAATCAAAAGACTCTCTAGACTCTAACTATATTTGCTATAGCATGTATAATTCAAGTTATTCTTGTGTAAGAAAAATAGTATTATCCTCATTAATTCCCATTAAGTTAATATGAGTTTCTTCATCTTCTTCATTTTTTTGAAAACTCTCAGCCTAGTTGTCTTGGAAAGGTGGTCTTATTGTTTGATCAGGTCCTGATTCTCTAGCTTTACCAGTGTTTGGATTCTTTCTAAAATTTGGATTTCTTATTTGTATACCTTATTGTTGATTGTCCCTCTGTGGTTTCCTTTCCATATTCTCTAACCTATCCATCATTATTTCCATGGATTTTGCTGAGGTATCTGTCTTATTATCTGAGGTGGAGGTTTCATCCTTTATTGTTACTCTTCTTTCATTTCTTAATCTTACTCTTCTAGCTAAAAAAATGGCTTCTACACTAACATCATTACTTCGAATCTGCTCTAAGGTTTCAGGGTTTCTTTCCCTCAGTTAATATGACAAGTCAATGTCAAAACCATTAGGGAATCTGATTAAATATAAATTTGGTGGGGGTTTTATGTTTCTTGGAATAGCATTATAGATACTATTGAATCTAGTATAATAGTCTTGAACTGGTTCATTTGGTTTTCTTTTAATGTTCTCATATTCGAACAAAATTTGTAAAGGATTATACTTTTTCTCCCATCTATTGAAAAAAAATCTATGGAAATTTTCTAAATCAGTTAGATGATTGGCAAGTAAAGCTTTAAACTATTTCTTTACAGCACCAGCTAAATTTTGGGAAAACAGACTGGTTTGGACAGCATATTCATCAATTTAATGCAGCTCAAAGTAGTTAGTCATTTTGTTCACATGTTGTTGTGCATTGTATTGGTTAGTGCCATCGAATTGAAAGATATTACTTTGACATTCTTGGGGCATAGCATTTAACTGAGCTGGGAGGACCAAAGGCACATATCTGGCTACCATGGCTAATAGTCTTGTTTGGCTAGGAGGTAAAGTGGTAGAACTCGGAGATGTGTTTGAATTATTTGCAGATGAAGTTGGAACACTATATGATGTAGTTGGGATGCTGGAAGAGGTACTTGGAAATGAGGTTGAAGTATTGGAAAATGCAGCAGAATTTCTAGAGGATGAACTTGCAGTATTTGGGGATGGAAATAAAATTCTAGGTTGAAGGGGAAGCCTTAGAATGAATGATTCTGTGGAATTAAGTGTGATGGAAATTATAGATGAGGTGGTACTAAACAAGGATGAACCTATAGATTCTAAATGACTAGTAGAAGGCCTAGGGGTATAAGCAGATAAAGCAGTTAACTCAAGAAAATGTTAAAGGTAGGCTTCATCAATTTCCTTAATCAAAGTTGCAGCAAAAGCATCAAGTTTATCAAAAGGTTTTAAAGCTTGTTGATCTAAAATAAGTGGAAAATTTTCCTTCTTACTTTCAATCAATTAAATAAAATCAGGATCAATTACACTATCATAGTCATCATTTTCTGATTTAGTTCTAAACAACGATTGCTCAAAACCTAGATCAAATTCAATGTTTTGTAAAATTGATAATTGTTTGGGAAGAGAATTTTCTTTGATCAATGGATTTTTATTACCTAAACTTTCTACTCTTTTTTTCTTTGAAACTCTATCAAGATCATCTACTATTATAACAGGTTGTGGAACTAGATGAGACCTGGTATAGTAGATTCTTCTAGAAGTTAGAATTTTATTTTTTATGAGAATTTTACTTAAGAACCCTAAAACATACTTAAGGTGAAAAGATAAGTAAAAATGTTTCTTTCAAGGTTTATTTTAAAACTGTGAATTGGTTCTTCCCCAGTATGGTCGTCGGTATGTTAACACTCTAATAATTCTCAGGGTTGTTAATCTTTTTTTTTAAAGAATATTAGAGTCAACCACAAACCTAATTTTAAGATTTATTATATAGCTTTCCTAATGCTCATAGAGGGCTCTCTATTTATGATTTATCATTGTTGATCTTATTTTATTTTATGCTAGTTATGTAGGAAAATTTGATTTTGGATTTTTACTTGGTTTGGTGGTGGAATCACTAATTCAGATGGATAGATGAAAGCATGCTTACCATTGGGCTAATGGAGTCTATCTATCAAGCAACAGAAGTAGGATCAAGGTCTAAAGAAAAGTTTTCATAGGGAAATATATCTAAGATGATTTAGATCTTTAGGTTGAGTGATGAAATGGTTTCAATCGGGATGAGAGAGTAGTCAAGGATTCTCAGATCTACATAATGAGAGAAATGATAGAGGTCAATCAAAACTAGGGAGAAATTAAGAATTCCCTACTCTGGATATCAGATTAAAACATGTAAATGAAATAACAGTTCAAGACAGATTTTTTTTAAACAAATTCTGAAATAAAACTCTTGTTTAACATTGATATTTAGAAAAAATTTAAGTATGTGAAAACTTTAAGAAAATAATAGAGAACAGTTTCAAGTGCTTCACTAAATTTGGCTCAACACATGAATCCAGTAATATAATCTCTTTATTGTTCAATCCAACCTGCTGACTTGAAAATGGTACAAGGAACCCCTTGGTTCAGATCAATACATCTATAGAAATGTTCAGTAATCCACAATCCACACTCACTACGTCGAAATGTGAAAAAATTATACAAAAAATATTAAAAAATATCCTAAAACAAACAGAGGAATTATTCATGGAAAATTAAATATCTTCATGCAAGAATATAGAGACAATTATCTAACTAATGTAAGTTGTCCATTCTTTTATTGAATTTATTGTTTGTTGTCTTTAATCTTTTGCTAATTTGTCTCTGGCTGTTTGGTCAATGTTGACTGTTGTTGAGTGTCCTTCACGCTGGTCGCTTTTTTACTTTCAATTCTACTTTCATTTGATACACTTTAACTCTGATACTCTTTATTGTGACTGCCCTATTTTACTATTTTACTTTTCAAAGTAAATCAATCAATTTCTGCCATTCTTCTTCATCTGGTAATTTGATCTTTATCATTCTTCTGAATATCTCATCTGCCTATTTATACTTTGAAAAAGTAGCCTTGTTGATGAACAAATGTCTTACCTCACACTAGAGGTAGAAAAGGTTCTCAAAAATTTTGTAGAGTACTTGCCCTGTTGGAATTCCCAGCATGGATGAATTATTTTCTTGTTACGTAGCCATTTCTACGATTTTCTTATCATAGTATTCTTGTTTCATCAGTCTATCATTTATAACTAGTGGATTTCACAAGCCTTTCTGCCTTAGAATATCAAACTTAACCATAAATCTAGTGATGGCAGGCTTCATGTTCTGGCACCTTTCTTGCAACTGTATCATTAATTTTCTCTTAGAAATCACCTTCCTGACTTTTAGGATTATCCCTGTTCTATCACTAATTCCAATTTCTTCTAGTTCCTACTCATTCTTGGAACTAAGGAATTTTAATATTTCATTAGCTTGTTCTAGATTTTTACAGAGTTATTCTCTAATTTTCTGGACGGCTTCATTTTCCGCCTTAAAAAAATACTTTTTCTAAAATACAACTTGAATTTATGGCCAAATATCATTGACAGAGTCAATCATATTGGCCAATAGCTGATGCTTGACTTGAGCAAGTGATCATGGTAGAGTAAAGCATTTCACCAGCTTGCTTTTGAAATTCTATCTGGTCAATAGGATGAAGATCCTGGGCCTGAACTTCATATGATGTCTTATTGTAATCTGTTGATGTTTTTGGATGCTTCACTATGGGTTGTAGGAAGGTCATCTGAATCTTCCTAGTCCTGTAGTCAAATGCAAAAAGCAATCTGCTTTGGTCACAAGGTGACTGTTTCCAATATTGAGTATATGTTTCAGCCTTAAGGGCCTCGTTCCTGATCTTGGTCTCTTTATACTTATGCATAATGTCCATCTCTTTATCTACTGGTTTACTAGAAGAGGACACTTCAACACTATGTTGCTTTTGAATCATTTGAGTTTTTGATGTTGAAGGTTGGTGTGTTTCTTCAGAAACTGCACGAGGTGAATTGTCTTTTACCACTACATCAGTATCAAGGATTTCAATAGTTTCAATTTGTTCTTCTATAGGATTTATTTTTGGTTTCTTCCTGTACATCAACTTGAACTTATTTTTAGTGGTAGTTTCAACTATATGGGACCCTTATTGTCTACCTCTCTTAGAGTTCTTATCCCGTTGAGATAGATTCTGCATGATTACACTGGTTTCTTCTGGTTTCTCTATCTCTTTCAAAGTGTTCTCCAACCATTCATAATAATTGGAGTATTTATCTATATCTGGCCTAGAATCATGTACAGAAGGAGTTAATTTACATTTGACTCTCAACTTGCATATTAATCCTAATGGATCATAATACCACTGGAAACTATGATTGAACTTTAATTCCTAGAAATATTTTTCTGCTTGTATACATGCATCTCTACTATTACAAATAAAAGGAACAACTTGATTCTTTATCTTAAACTATGTCCTCCTTTTAGCTAACAAGAAATTGATTCCATCAAAATGAAGGATCTGCCTGATATACTAAAGTGAAAATAATCACATTGGGAGGTATTTGGGTAGCTTATATCGAAATAGGTTAAATCCATATAATCTAATTTTTGTGTGATTTTGGTAAAGGTACCAATCTACAGTCATACTATGTTCTAATAACTGTAGGACTCTTTTAATCTCCTCGCTGACCCTTGATTGAATGTTGTTGTTTAGCATGTTGATAATAGGATGGATAAAATAGTAAATGAAATTTGTGTAGGTGAATTGTGCTAAATCCTTCCTGATTAAGGAACTGCAAAAGATAACAGACTCCGGGTTACCTTCAAAATCCAATTTCTGAAGGTTGATAGAAAAATTTTCAATGTTGAAGTATAAGAACATGTGGAATAAAACATAGTAATACTTGAAGACACCTTCTTCAAGAATTTTAACAAGTTTTTCATGCATAGTATCAACAATGTATTGGGAAAAATTGAAAATGGTGGCAAGAGGCTGACCGAGGTAAAAATAGACAAAAACCCCAAGACTGAAGCATCAACATGCTCATCTGTAAAATAACCCAAAATACTAGAGATAATTGTAATGATATGTATGGTTCTCTCAGAGAAAATAGATGTTGAATAATGTGGATTAGTTTTGGGAGTCTCTAATGATGATGGAATGAATGTATGCAATATCTATAACCTCTTGGGGAAGTCCATATTCAGATACAACTGTGTGAGGGTCTCAATGGATGAAGGGGTTTCATCATGCGTAGGTTGAATCTGCAGAATTTGTTTAATTGACTCAAATATGAACATAACTTATTTTCCAAGGGTTACAATGGCTCTTTGATCAGTGAAATAGCAAGTTTGAGAGACTCTAACAACCTATGGAAAATGGACGGTCTGCGGGACTACATACTTTGGAAAATTGGACTTCAAAATGAAAATTTCATCAGCTTGGTCAATTGATTTCTCATGGTTCCAGTAGTGGAGCTCAAGAAGGTTAAACTCAGTGACATGGTCACTAATTTTAAAATCTCTTTCTTCCAAAGGTGTGTGTTCTACGTCCACAACTGGAGGTTACAGGGGATTAACTGATACAATGCTTTAAGAAGCCATATTTCTATTAATTTTAATCAGTTGATTACTCTTTTGATTTAGAAAAACAAGTTATAGCCCTTAAAATATTGTGGAAAGATTAATTACAGTGTCCAGAAGGGTTTGGGAAACCGATTCATCAAAAATTTAGTCTCTTTGATCAAAAACAATCTCAAGCATTCGGAATTGTGTGAAAAGAGGACTAGGGTCTATAGAAAAAAGTTTGGAAGGAAACACATGATTTATTTTAGTCTGTAGAGGCTCCTAAATGATTCAATTACTTATCACTCTCTTGTTGTAAGTAAAAGCCTTATTATTTTAGGAATAGGTGGAAAAAACAAAGTTTTGTTGATTGCAAAAGGGGTTCTGAGGTAGCAGAGGTTTTTTGAAGCTCTACTAATATTTATAATGCTTCAATTTGGTTCCGCATCGGTTGTAACAAAAAATGGTGTTGATTTCTGGTAAAAAGGGCTTGGAATAAGGTTGGCATCAATTCTTTAGCTAAGGAATAGGTCAGTAAATGGCTCTATTCATGCATAATGTAACAAAATTATGGTGAAAAGGATTTCAAAGGGACGCTTTATGAGTTTTTAACCAATAGTGTTTAAAAATTAATGCGTGGGTAAATTAAAATTGCAGGGTAGTTTGATAGTGGGCCGAAAAACTACTTAGTGGTTTTTGCATCGGCTAAAGTGGTTGGGCGGTAAATTTTTTGAGGATGCGATCGAATGGAATACTACCACATAGCTAGGAGCAGGGATGCGAAAACCATTCATTTTTAAAGGTCGGGGGGATGCTAATGACCGATAAATCATATGTGCGAAAGAGGCTATTGGTCGTTGGATTCAATCAATCAAGATCTGATAGTTGGGCGAATGCGATGGATCCCTCGGGATTTTATGGGTGGAACCCGATCCTAAGTCAAGGCGATGGGATATGTGTACAGACTTTATATATATATATATATATATATACAAGGTTAGGACTATACGGGGTTGGGGTTTAATAATAAAACTTTATATTAAATATAATATAAAGGGATTGGAAAATATATATATATATATATATATATATGCGAGAATTAATTAAATACAGGATTATATATATAAGAAGTTAATATATTAAAGTTAAAACAAGGGTTTAAAATATACATGCGAAAATTTTAATATCTGCGGGAAAAATACACTATGTTTTGATGTTTAAAAAAAAGCTCGGGGATGTTTTAACGCTGGAGCCCAATATTTTATTTCATTTTTAGACTTGGGATAAGGGGTTTTTTGGGATTTTTAAATGAAAAGGGAAGTTAATAAAAGAATTTTCATTTTTGCAAAGGAAAATGTGTTTTAAACTAGGGAAAGGGTATTTATATAGGGAAAATGAGTGATGTAATTGGGAAAAAATAAAATGAAGGGGAAGGGGTATTTTTACAAGGAGAATTAATTTAGCAGGAAATTAGTAAGTATGAATTGATTAATTTCTGATATCCATGCATTATGAAAACTGCTTCTGCCTACTCATTAGATACCCTAACATTTTTTATTCATTTATTTGAGATCATTTGAGCCTGTAAACCCTTATTATTTTTCTTTTAATAACAAACTATCTAATTCTATCCTTACTACTTCCAATGACTCAGACTAAACTGTTGAGCTCATTTATAATTCTCTACTGGCAAACTAATGATCTGCCAAGATTAAACAGTTTGGCTAGATCTTTATTCTCTATCTATCAACATGAAATTTAAAGCATGGAAGGTCAAGATTAAGAAGTTTGACCTTCATGGATTGTGGAATTTTTTGATAAGATGCACACAATCTTATTTTTGCAAAGTAAAGTAAAAAGTAGTAGCATTTGAATTTGTATCACTTTCATGATCTATTTTATCTCTTTTTTGTCGGTGTTCATTTTTTATATTCCTTTTGATCTTTTTCTTTCAATCCTTTTGATTTTTATTTTAGGACTTCTACCCTCTTTACATTTTTTATTTTTTATATGGGAAAAAAAATTTGTAGAAAGAAAAATTATGTACATATTACAATAATAATCATAGTCAATTCAAAATTATGAATCTTATTATTAGAGGACCGTAATAGAAGAAATGAAACATAATACAAATATGGACATAAACATAGAGATACAGTAGAAATAAAGCTTCATTTAATTAATATCAAAGAACTAAAATATTCTTACGGACAAAATGGAAATAAACTAGCTCAAATAATGGTAACTTTATTTCTGAGAAGATATGTGTCGGCTACATGCCTTTCAAATGTTTTACAATGAGACTCGATGGTATTTTTATCATTGATAAGAAAAGAGAAGTTCCAAACATCCAAAAACCTAACCCTAGGAGATGAAGCACCAAAAGCTTGTGCGCCCCATTGGGGTAAGTTGGAAAATCAACTTCCCGGGGTAGTAAATTTTTTGTACGATCACCATTTGACTATCATAATACCTCATTTCAAATATCTCTAAGGTGAAGAGTATTCCAAGAAAAATCTATAGATCTATTAAGGAATATTTACAATCTCTCTGTTTCCCTAAAAACGTCTTTTAGTCCCTGAAAATGGCTCTAAAAATTTTAGGACCTAAAACACTACCAGAAATATTAAGTTGTGCTATAATTAATGAAACTGAAAAGAAATAAGAGTGGGGTTCTAAGTGGAGAAAGCAGGTGGCCACCAATATCAACTTGGATCAATGTACAACCATTGGTTGGAGACCATAACACATTTTATGTGGTTTAGACAATAGAACTTGTTGTTTAATTTGAATGTCACCAGATCATAGATGGTGTTATGAAACCAACTCCGAAAATAGAAGAAAAGAGAGATCAACACCTTAGAAATCCGCCACTTCAAAGGGGAAACCTTATTTACATTACATAATGAACAATTCTTGGATGATACAAATGAAAAAATCTCCTTTCTATAAATGGTAGTCCATGAGGTAACAATATAGTCCTAGCAGACCTAACAATAATAATGTAAGGGCACAATAATAACAATATGGGGGTTGCAGGGGTACAACAATAATAATAAGGGGGCTACACTAACAGAAATTAGGGGATACGTTAATATCATAGGGACCTAACATGGCCCTCTCCTTGAAACAAGTGTTTCCCTCAATGCTTGATTATTTATGGATGCTTCTGTATAAAATTCTCATCCTCCCCTGTCGAATTTTCAACAGGTAAGTTCTTCTAGTTGCTAAGATACTAATTGATCAATTTTTTAGTTGTCAAGTTTCTGTTTCTGTGACTACTTTAGAACTTCTTTCACCGTGATTTTGATCTACCTGTTGTTTCGTTCGATTGTGCACCAAAGTTAGGTTATCCTTTGAGAGTTGGAGAAATTGTTGTTGATGCTCAATGTAATATTACACTACTTTTTCATCCATATTAGGTTTCATCTGATCCTTCAAAACATCCAACATAACCTCTATTTTTTCTTTTAAACCATCTATTTCATCTTTGATTTCTCTTTGTAACATCAAAATTTGTTGCACTTGGTACCATAATTTTGATATATCATACTGTAATTCTTCCCTTTCATGCATCATAGTAGATCTTTCTGAGGGATTAATGGGTATTGAATTGTTTTTATGGGGCACTTTAGAACCCAATACTGATATCTATGCTTCAATATGCCCTTGGAATCAATTGAAACTATTTTTTCAAAGAAGACTTATGCAATTTTAAAAAACAAATACAAAATTTTTTCTTGCTTTTCCAAAGATCGATATTCCAACCAAGTTATCTCTTTGATTTCAGATCTTCAATATATTAAATTACGTCATGTAGTAGCCCTCTGAATATTATTTTGAATGCCATGAGTCTGACCTAATTTGGATTCTTCAAGACAATGTTATGTCTAATCTCCCACAATGACGTAATTATGGACTAGTTCGATAGAGAAAACTTGTACGACATGCCACATGTCATTTTTTCCTCCTTCAGCCCTGAAATCGATACACGAGAAACTAAAATCCGGGTAATTTTTATATATTTTTACAGAAATGAAATCCGATGCTCAAAGAGAGATTTATGATGATTGTCCCAAGGTCACCACTTTTATATGAAATTCGGGAGCTCGCAGAAACCCTAACTTCCACAGAGCATATCTCTGAAAATTTTGTGACCAAAGATGTGAAATTTTTACATGACGCTCCTCAAGATTTGGTCTTCTCATGGTAAAAATTTCAATTTTTCAACATTCGTAGAAAAAACGTTATAGAGAAATACCACGATGACCTAATTGGAGTAGCAAAACACTAGAATCCAAAGCTCTCGTACCAAATGTTATGAAACCAACTCCAAAAATAGAAGAAAAGAGAGATCAATGCCTTATAAATCAACCACTTCGAGGGGGAAACCTCTATTACATTACATAAATGAGCAATTCTTGGATCATACAAATGAGAAAACCTCCTTTCTATATATAGGAGTCCATGGGTTAAAAATATATTCCTAGCTGGCCTAACAATAATAATGCAAGGGCATAATAATAAGAATATAGGGGTTAGAGGGGTACCAAAATAATAATAAAGGGGCTACACTAAAACGAATAAGGGGATAAACTAATATCATAGGGACCCAAAATATGCAGATCACCTACCATAAAGTGTATGTGTGTTAAGAAATTCAGAAGAGTGGAAGGTGATAGTGTAGGACCATGCCATACAGTGAAAGTGGAATGAATGACAAACCTTCATGAAGTCACTTTATGAAGGAATCTCATAATTCATATGACATCCTACGCCTTTAGAAATGGAAAAAAATATATTCAAATTCCAAAGTAATTAGAGTGAGTCCCTCATGATCCTATGAGAAAAGAAAGAAAACAGACATAAATATTAGGTTTCCACTATTTTGGGAGGTCTGTACCATTCACGTACAAACGTTTATTCAATATCATTAAACCTTCTATGGGGTTTTGAAACTCATAATTATTTTCTAATATGATTTTCAAAAGATTTTTTTGGAATAGTTGGAGAGTAATAGCGCCATGAGCTCATACAAACATTGAATCTCAGTGACCTTTCTTAGAAATTAAACATTGTAACTTAATCGAACCTACTGTTATTTCTGTGGTCGAAATAGATGACCGATTTTCTTTATTCATATTAGGTGAGTATGGAATTTGGGAGGGAAATTGGTTTAATTGTTACGTTTAGGGTGAGCCTAGATGGTTTTCTAGAATATTTTTAATGACAGCTATAACTTGCAGAGCCACAATTAATTTATTAATGTTTCATGATTTCACACTTGAAGTGCATGATGGAAAAGTGGCATAGCCTAATGGAATGCAAATGCATTGGAAAGCTACATACGCCACATTTTAATGGACTATAGAGGTAGTGAAATGGTGCACATTAAAACAACCAAACAGAATGTAAAGGTACTGAAAGGGTGCATATTTGCATGTCCCCATGGTCTATAGAGGCACTGAAAGGTGCATGTTAGCACAACCTAACAGATAGAAAAGGAAGTGAAAAGATGAAAATTAGCTTAGACTAATGGATTGTAGAAATAGTGGAAGGGTGTATGTTAGAATAGTATAAATGAATACAAAGACAGTGAAGGGTGCATATTATCCTAGCTTGATGGGCTACAGAGGAACTAAAATTGTGCACATTGGCATAGTCTAATTTATTCCATAGGTAGTGAAACAATGCACTATCTTAGCTGTGTAATGCGAGGATTGAGAGAATGTGTTTAGGGAGGTTCATAAAGTTGGCACTCGGCTCACTACTTGGAAAATATTTAGTGTGTCATGGAGTTAGCTCTAGTTTGCCCCTTAACATCTTGCGTATATGGACCTAGTTCATTGGTGACGCACTATTTAGAGTTTTATGCTAGTTTGGTTGACAACTAGGAGGAAACCAGTTGTTGGTTCATCATAAGTGATAATAATTTAACTAATTTGTTCAAAATTTAATGTATACATATCTTATGTTCTAAAATATGTTTGTAATACATTATTCAATTCTCCTTTATCTTGTATATCTATTTTACAGATATATGAAGTTATGGATTCCAGGTGACTAAGCATGCTTATACTAGTTTTGAGCATATTGATTACGTGTGTAATGAAGCCAATTGCATGGGAGCTAGGTAAGATCTAAGTAGGAAAGTATGCCTTAAATATACTAATTTCGAGAAATGGGTTCCACTAATAAAGTATATTGGAGTGCCTAAGCAAGGCCTAAACTTAGAATCAAGACATGGTGAAGGATGTGTTCATAAGATATCTAACCCTTTCTAATAATCTTAGGAAATGTATTATAACTTATTAGTATATTTAATTGGGGTTTTTCAACCTTATAAATGAATGAGAATGATAACAATTGACGAAAGAAAGCTGACTCACACACTATTTGGTGGGAATATTTATAGTTGTCTCCTTGATTGGAAATCTTGTATAGGTTGTACTTGGTTTGTTTCAGTTATGTATGTTTTCCTATAATTGTTGAGTATAAAAAAAATACCTTAGCTACTATAAATCTATAAATTACCACTATTTTTATATGAGAATTAATTATTAGTTTAAAGGATTCTATGAGGAATTCTCCCTCAAGAATAATTAGCCACATTGTTCGATTTTCTAATAAAAAATATAATGCGAAAAAATATTATGTTTTCCAAATGAGAAAAATGAATAAGTGATTTATTACTTATTTGCTTCCTTGGAATATTGTTGAATTAATAGTTCAACTACATAAGAATTGAGTGGATTTGATATTATTAGGGAATCAAGATCTTCTATGATTTTAGACCAATTATAAGCCAAAACAATGACAAAAATAACAATAAAGGAAAAATAAGTAAATTTTGTTGAGACATGTAATGTTACAAGAAATTGAGGATTTATTTCATGAAATTTTGGAATGGGAGTCTTACATATATCCGTCCTCACGTGTGCTAGTAAGAGAAATGAGACCAGGGTACAAATATTTAGTGTGGAAAGAATCCTTGTTATTGACATTTGTGGGAATATGGTGAAATTTTAATAGAGGCACTTTACAAAATCTGGGTGCGAGACACCTTAATGGGAAAAGCCCCCTATAAATGGAACCCATTGTGGGAGTTGCGCGTAATTTGGAAATTATAACCTTAATTAAGTAATAGTTAAGTATTTTCATATATCGAGATATATCCAACTATATTTAGAATTTGATAATAAAGATATTTAGTGACATCATTTTCATAAGTATCTCGAGAGCTTCCCATACTAAGAGATAATCCGTATTGTGAAGATATGGATTATGGTAGTGGTAAGATTTTTTAAAATTTTAAAATTTTTTAACTATTTTTGAGATGATTATACATTTAATTTTTAGCTTGAGAAACCATAACGCATGTATATTTTAATTACTAAAATCACCCAAAAATTACATTAGTTTTGAGGCACACTAACCCTTAGTACATAGTTGGGTTTTTGTTTACATAATTATGAGCCAATGACTTATACATTATAGAGTGTTTTAAAAGTACACTCATTATCATCTATTATACATCACATGGTATTTTTTACATATTTTAATTCAACATATAGAGATTAGATTTGAATTATGATTTTGAATAGCTTTGAACTATTAAAATAAGAAAGTGAAATTTTTTATTAATTTTTTTCTAAAATTTATATTATAAAAAAATATTTAAGAAGTATACAAATAAATATAAATAAGAAAAAATATCTTGCTTTTAACTTATTATTAACTTATTATTAATATTTTAGTAGTTGAAATTAAAAAAAGAAAATTCAAATGCTTTATTATTATTTTTTTCTAAAATTTATATTATAAAAAATATTTAAGAAGTATACAAATAAATATAAATAAGAAAAGCTATCTAACTTTTAACTTGTTATTAGTATTTTAGTAGTTGAAATGTATAATGGAAAATTTAATTTAAATGCGCTTTAATATTTTGTAAATATGCGTATTAAATATTTTTAATATAACTATTAATAATTTTATTATTATATTTTTTATAATAATAAATTATATTTTGGAATTTATAGTACGATTTTATTTTGGAATTTGATTAAAGATTTTTTACATGGTTTCAAAATTGAATATTATCAAATAAATTTTGATTATTTATTATTATTTTTAAAAATATTTTTAAAATAATAAATTATATTTTGGAATTTATAATACGATTTTATTTTGGAATTTGATTAAATATTTTTTAGAACATTTCAAAATTGAATATTATCAAATTAATTTTAAATATTTATTAATATTTTCAAAATAAAATAAAATAAACACAAAAACAATACATAAAATATTTCTCAATCGAATTTTGTATAGAT